>JAFEMH010000776.1:452500-624531 GCA_022495995.1 Adenophora triphylla var. japonica
GTCTTTGTAAGTGAGTCCCTTATGTCATCATCGGTTGATACTTTGTATATTTTAACGTCTTCTCATTCTTTATGAATTCCTCGAAGAACGTCTAAGTAAGTGTTTGGATCCTTTGTTGTGACCTTGGTTCCATTGTTTGCACAAATGGCACCACTATTGTCATAACAAAAGTTTCACCGATTAGTGATACTTGGAAAAACACTTGAAGTATTTCCAAAATACTAAATGAACTTTTGATCCAAACTGCCTCTTTCAGCTACATCATATGTTGCTAAAGTATGGCCTTAGTAGTAGAATCGGCTACAATTTACGCTTGGAACTCTTCCAATCAAAGCGCACCTCTAATAAGCCCAAACACAAATTCTAATTGCGATTTTAAAATAACTTTGTTAGTTTGGAAGCTAGCACCTATGTAACCCTTACAACAAGATTAACTTCCAATCTTCCAAATCCCAAGAACGTATCCTTAGTTCTTCTTAAGTACTTAAGGATCATCTTGACTGCCATCCAATGGTTCTCATCACAGATCAAATTGGTATCGACTCATCATGCTCAAAGCATATGAGACGTTGGGTCTAGTACAAATTATGGCATACATGACGGATCCAAATGCCGAAGCATATGGAACTTCATTCATTCCCTTTGCTCATCAATTGTCATAAGACAATGAGTATTGCTTAAGAGAAAATACCATGACCCATTGACAAGCCACTTTTCTTAGACTCTTCTAAGAATCTTGTCAATGTGAACACTTTGACTCAAACCAATTTATCCTTCTAGATCTATCTCTATAGATCTTGATGCCAAGGATGTAAGCGGCTTCACCCATATCTTTCATTGAGAAACCTTTCCTTGACCAAGACTTAACAGTCTTAAGTATCGGAACTTGTTTTTCCAATGATTAAGATATCATTGTAATAAACAACGAAATAATACTACGCTCCCACCGAATTTCATGCATACACAAGGTTCATCTTCGTACTTGATAAAGTCAAACTCTTTGACCAATTCATCAAAACGAAGATTCCAATTCCTTTAAGCTTGCTTCAACCCATCTCATGGATCTTTGCAACATGCATACTCTATTAGAGTTTCTTTGGATCGTCAAACTATTCGGGTTGTGTACTATACACATCCTTAATAATCTTTCCATTTAAAGAAAGTCGTTTGACATCCATTTGTCATATCACATAGTCACAATGTGTGATAATGGCAATTGAAAATCTAATGTACTTCGACATTGTAACTGGCGAAAAAGGTTTCAACATAGTCAATACTATGAATTAACCTAAGTCCCTTTGCTACAATCCTTAGTCATGAAAGTATACACCTTCACATCCATGTTGGTCTTTGAAGACCTACTTGCACCCTTTAGTTTTTACACTTTTAGGTAGCCCAATCAAGTTCCAATTAAACTTGATTGTTAAACATGGATTGTAATTTGGATTCCATGGTTCCTAACCATTTATCCAAATTAGGAGAGGACATCGCTTCTTGATAGCAAGTAGGATCGTCATTCTCAATGACTTCCACTTCATCACTTTCCGCAACGAGAAATCACTATTTCTTGAGTTCGGATCGTAACCTATCCAATCTACGATGGACTTGTGCATCTTGAACCGGTTTCACAACTCCTTTGTGAACTTGATTCTGTCTCTACTCTTGGTTCCATATTATTTTCGGGTTCTTGAACTTCTTTCAAGATTAATTTTACTCCCACTAGATTCTTTATTGAGAAACTATTTCTCAAGAAACAAATCGTGTAGAGCAACAAACGTTTTGTTCTCTTTGCGGTTGTAAGATTAATTTCCAAAATTAACTTTGTCAAATTTGGTGCTAACTTATAAGAGACAAGTCTCTTTACATAAGATTCGCAACCCCAAATCTTCATGAAAGACAAACTAAGTTTTCTTCCATGCCACATCTCATGTGGGGCTTTAGGAACCGATTTAGTAGGGACTCGATTCAGTGTAACCGCATTATTTCTAATGCATATCCTCAAAAGGAAATAGGAAATAGGAAAGTCTGATTGACACATCATCGAACGAACCATGTCCTACAAGGTTCAATTCCTCCTTTCAGACACACCATACAATGTGGTGTTCCGGTTGGAGTCAACTTTGAAACGATTTCATAGTTTTGAGATGATTGTCAAATTCTTGGCTCAAATATTCATCACCTCGATCTAATCGAAGTACTTAACAGTTTTACCAAGTTGTTTTGTACTTCATCTTTGAAATGTTCAAAACATCTCAAACGATTCACCTTCGGACTTCATCAGATAGACGTAGTCATATCTAGATAAGTCTTTAGTGAAATATGATGAAATACCGAAGTCTTCCCCTAGCAATGCTACTTAATGGTCCACATACATTTCATGTATAATGACCAATAAGTCACTAGTCCTCCCACTACTTTAGTGTAGGGTGGTTTGGTCGATAATCCCAATAAATAAGTTCCACATTCCTCAAATGATTAATGGTCATATGAGTCTAAAAGTCCATGTTAATGGAGTTTAGATATATGTTTCTTATTTATTTGACCAAGCCGGCAATGCCATATAAACGCTTTGTTCATATTGTTCGGTTTAGATTTCCCATTTATATCATAGATATCTTCAATATTATTTTGTTTCTCATCATCAAGGATATGAAGACCATTTAATGACATATGCATTACGATAAGGCATATTATTAAATAAATATAAAACTTCTTATTGAAAATAAGAAAATTATATCCTTCATCATCCATTTAAGAAACGGAAATAATACTCCTACTCAAATCCGGAACGTAGTCATACTTGTTCAAAACAAGTACTACTTCACAAGGCAAAGTGACTTCATAAGTCCCTTATGGCTAATGTTGCAACTCTTGCTCCATTCCCATGCTTAGGTTTAATTTACCTTATTTGAGTAGCTTTCTATTCTTTGCTCCTTGCACATTTAGACAAATGTGGGATCCAATCCGGTATCATATACCCAAGAACAAGAAGTCGAAAGGAAAATATCTATCATATAGATACTTGAAGTAGTAGCAATCATATTGCCCTTCTTCACCTTTTAGGCCTTCCTAATAAGCCTTGCAACTTTGCTTCTAATGACCAATCTTATTGCATTGGTAGCAAACTGCATCCTTTGAGACAATTTGGGTTTAGCCTCTTCGGCTTTGACAACTTTTGTCCTAGGTTTAGCAACTTTTGCTTTACCTACTTTTCCTTCCTTTGTGAACCCTTTCTTGTGTTAACCATTAACACAATTTGCGGATTGCTCCTTCTTTCATCATATGAATTAAGAGCTTTCACCACAACATATATCTTTTGCCTAGCTTGCATTTGGAACATTTCCTTTTTGCGTTATGCTATAACAAAAGGAATAGTTATCATGTGCTCAAGGTTCTTCATAAGATCCTTTAACCATGGTGGCAAATTCAAGGCAAGCAATATTGTCAGAATCATCAATATGTTTCTAATGTTGCTTCCTTATTTGCCCTTTGCAACATTTGCAATGGGTTTAGTAGGAACGGCTGCGTCAAGAACGGACACATTTGCCTAAGAACAATTCTTGAGCGTCTGATCAAATCAGAGTAACTTGTACCGTTCTTTTCGAATTTTGTCCTTCATAAGGACGAATCGCAATTATCATTATGTAATGCTACTTCTACAACAAAATATACAAATTATATGAACACATATCAATATCAACACATTTATCATTTAAGAGCAAATAATGTATTTTACAAATACTCCCACTAAATCATACACCTTCTAATGCTAATAAGCATAATATGCATTTAATGGGCTAAGATCCAACTTTAATTTAATCTCAAGTACGCTATGGCGCACCGCTCAAGATTAAACTAATTAGGTAAAAAAACATCAATCATATCGTATATGACTCTTAGGACTAAGATCCATCTTTAATTTGATCTCAAGTACGCTATGGCGCACAACTCAAGATTAAACTAATTAGGTAGAAAACATCAATCATATCATATATGACTCTTAAGATCTTTTATGAGATTTATTTAAGACATCATATGTCTAAGCATATTTTAATCTCATCTTATGCCTTGGGTCCAAAACCATTTTGATAACCCAATTAAGTTCATCCATTTTAAACGTATAGGAACCACCATTTCCTCATCTTGCTCGCAAACGGAATAGAATCAAAGCACCTTGCTATGGCAAGCCCACCCAAAACTATCCGAGTGGTCTCAAGTGTTTAAATCATGGATTGGCATAAAGAACTTAAAAGTTAAATGAAGGTTCTTTAAGGTAGATTATAAGCATATCGGAAGATAGTCATAATCATGCACCGAGTAAGTTCCCGTGAAGATAGGTGAGCCACAAGGACTACTTAAGTACCAACTCTTCCTTAGACGTAACTCTCCTAGTCATGCACAATTAGAAATCAACTCGATTTGGCAACATAATCACTACCTTTTATAAACAATTAGTTTCCTTTTAAAATTTCGCGTAATTATGACTTGTTTCCATAAACAATCATAAAATCCAAAATTTACAATGTCTAAATCTAAACATATTAGGAAACTATAATGCAATGTTTCAACTAAACATTTTAGGAAATCATAATTCAATGTTTCAACTAAACATCTAATAAAATTCTTAACACTTAAGAACAAATAATTCATGCATCGCAATAATTATTAAAATCATATTTTAATCAATTAATCATGCATATCAATGAATCAATCTAGCATGGACTTATAAACTCAATTTTATAACATCCATTTTCATATACATTGCAATAATTATTAAAATCACATTTTGATCAATTAATCATGTATATCAATGAATCAATCTATCGCGGACTTATAAACTCAATTTTATAACATCCAGATTTTCATATCAACATATCGATTGTAAACACAATCACGAATAGCGAAAAATTGAACAAACCGATTACGCCGGTTTTGGCTTATTATGTCGCGTGACAACATCGCCCGAGGCTTGATATGTCGCGCGACGTAACAGCCGCTAACTGAACTCCTCATGGCTCAACATGTCGCGCGACATAAGCGGCCAAGTAACAGATTTCCAGTTCGAACCAATACAGATTACATGTAATTAAATCACGTAAAGCATCCCTTTTACAGATTTAATTCAGATATTCAACGATTTTCACATTGTTTCACATAAACAATTAAAAATTCTATCGCATACAAAACATGCAATAAGCATATAAACAATTTATATCTTAAATCTAGCATGTTAATTCAAACTTAACCATACGAACGGGGCTCTGATACCACTGTTGGGTTTTACGGGTCCATGCGCAGCGGAATTAAGCATTAAAATCATAAAACCCAAGAAGCCCTAGGATCCGTTCTATACAATTAATTTGAATACCTATGAGATAGAATTAAACCAACCTTGAAACGCTTTCCGGTCTTGAGCTATCGAACGATTTGATTATGTGATATCGAATCACAAACTTCGTTCTTCAACTTGCTTGAACTCTAGGCCTTGATCGATGAACGAGCGAAGACCCTCTTTCGGTATCCACACCTTTGAATGAATCCAAGAACAACTTCTTGATGATTGCTAGATCTAAAACCTTGAAGAATATTGAGAGAATTTGATTGTGAATTTTGATTGAAAATTTCGGCTGACCTTTTAGGTCCGATAACCCTTGTATTTATACTACAATAGTAGGAATACCTCTCCTAATCGTATTAGGAGAGACATGTCAAACCGCGTATTGGCCTATTATGTCGCGCGGTATATTAAGCCATTGGCTTAATATGTCGCGCGGTATATATAGCCGTATACGTAAACTCTCAACTATTCTTCCTCCGGTTTAACCAATTCATTCTAGTTGTGTGTGACCCAATAGGATTACATTATGTTGGCAATGAGTTCGATCATATCGAACCTCATAAGACATAAGCGGACTCTAGCAAGCCATTATGTCTACCCAAATAATGCAACGTAAGAGTTCACGTTTCCAATGGTGTACTTCCATTTATCCCTTTGTCTCACGATGTTATATTTGAACACAAGTCATGGTCCTTGTCAACTTGTTATTGTTCAATGCTTTCTCGATTCTTGAGTATAATGATAATTCCAATCATATTGGGGTACGGCCATACACTTTCATCATTATCACTCATCGAGGGGCCCAAGCATAACATCTCTCTTCCGAGGGACAAATTCCTTCTTGACTTATCATCCTTCCCATCATGAATCCGATCATGCCAATGATAGTCTTTATAGATATCGTGTTAAGATATCGTTTGACTAAGATCAAACATGACTTTCATCATATGTAAGGTTACGATAATCTTGGGTCTAGGAAATAAATGAAGTAACCGTATGAGATTTAAGTATGACATTTGACCATGACTTAAATCTCATGCGGGTCATGTCCAGTCACTTGTTCTCTAACAAGTACCCATAATTTCAATGTGCATCATCTCATGATTATCCATTGACAATTATACTAATTATTCTCTTAATAATTAGGGACGGAGATTATTACAATAAATATGCAAACTATATAATAATCAAATAATAATCATAAACGATAAAGATGATACATAACGGTTTTTCAGTTAAACATAACTAAAGCCTAGGGCATTACACCAACAGTCTCCCACTTGCACTAGGCTCCATTTATGTATCGAATACTCATGGATCTAACATGCCCATCATGCTTCTGCCTATGCAAGGGTCTTTGTAAGTGAGTCCCTTATGTCATCATCGGTTGATACTTTGTATATTTTAACGTCTTCTCATTCTTTATGAATTCCTCGAAGAACGTCTAAGTAAGTGTTTGGATCACTGTTGTGACCTTGGTTCCATTGTTTGCACAAGTGGCACCACTATTGTCATAACAAAAGTTTCACCGATTAGTGATACTTGGAAAAACACTTGAAGTATTTCCAAAATACTAAATGAACTTTTGATCCAAACTGCCTCTTTCAGCTACATCATATGTTGCTAAAGTATGGCCTTAGTAGTAGAATCGGCTACAATTTCTGCTTGGAACTCTTCCAATCAAAACTGCACCTCTAATAAGCCCAAACACAAATTCTAATTGCGATTTTAAAATAACTTTGTTAGTTTGGAAGCTAGCACCTATGTAACCCTTACAACAAGATTAACTTCCAATCTTCCAAATCCCAAGAACGTATCCTTAGTTCTTCTTAAGTACTTAAGGATCATCTTGACTGCCATCCAATGGTTCTCATCACAGGATCAAATTGGTATCGACTCATCATGCTCAAAGCATATGAGACGTTGGGTCTAGTACAAATTATGGCATACATGACAGATCCAAATGCCGAAGCATATGGAACTTCATTCATTCCCTTTTGCTCATCAATTGTCATAAGACAATGAGTATTATTATATATATATATATATACTCCCTCCGTCCCACAATTTTATGGACTTTTGCAAAATGCACGGGGATTAAGGAGAAATTATTATATTGAAAGTGTTGTGAGTGTGAAAATAAAATAGGAGAGAGAATGAGTGGAGAGAATAGTAAATTATAATAGTGATGTGAGTATTAAAATAATGTAGGAGAGAGAATGAGTGGAGGGAATAGTAAAGATTCCTTTCCATTTTGGGAAAGTTAGATATTATTGTGGGACGCCCAAAATAGAAAGTTTACATATTATTATGGGACGGAGGGAGTATATATATATATACTCCCTCCGTCCCATAGATAGCTTCACTTTTTGCCAAAATGGGTGTCCCGTTAAAAGCTTCACCTTTTTTAAAATGACAAAGAATATTTACTATTCCACCTACTAATTCTCTCTCCTACTTTACTTTTATACTCACAACACTTTTCAAATTTACTATTCCCTCCACTCATTCTCTCTCCTATTTTACTTTTATACTCACAACACTTTCTCCACTATCCTTTTTCCTTAATTTGCTTGCAGTGAAGTTATCAATGGGACGGAGGAAGTATAATATATAAATATGTATAATATATATATATATATATATATATATATATATATATATATATATATATATATATATATATATATATATATATATATAATATACTATATAATATAAATATAAATATATATTATATATATAAATATAAATATATATAATATAATATAATATAATATATATATATATATATATATATATATATATATATATATATATATATATATATATATATATATATATATATATATATATATATATATATATATATTATATAAATATATATAATATAATATATATAATATATACATATTATATATTATATATATTATACTTTATAGTGTGTTAGGGGAAGAGAGGAGAGAGTTAATATCCGGTGCATCAAGTGAGAAGTTTTTTTTTCCAAATTAAATCACAGCCGCTATTTGTCTTTTGTGAGATTGGATATTGACCGCTCTTTGTGTGGCGGTTAGATCTCACTCCTATTGTAATATAGACTAGTACTCAAAAGCCCGTGCCAATGGCACGGGTCAGTACAAAAAGATAAGCAGTGAAAAAATGATAAGTAGAATAAAACAGCTTCTCCATGAGTTGTTTTATGCCTGGCTATCAATGTACATCAATTATACCTTACATCCTTGATTACCTTTTACGTAGAAATCTATGACAATTTAAAAACTTGGAAAATAAACGAAAATGACTAAGGGCATTCTCAAAAGAGGCACTGAAACTAAAAACAGGCTTCAATTATTCGAAGACAAACAATCATAAATTATAAATTATTTAGAGAAATAATATAGAAACAACTTTCGATATTTGTTAACTATAAAACATTAATCCGTTCGAATACTTCTTCAACTGCATACTTGAAAGTTTATTTACATCATATTTAGTAACATAAAAAGAATGAACCGATAAACAAATTAGAATTAGAATTGATAAAATAAATAGGAAGCGTGCTATGCCTCAATTATTTCAAAGAAAAACAATGATAAATTATGAACATTCTGAGGAAACCCCCCCTAATATAAGGTATCTAAATATGTTGATAACTGGAGTGGTAGCAAAATCAGAGGGGTGAAATAGAAATTAGGCTCATATAGTGTTTTTCAGTTAAACCTAAAACAAACCCAAATTAATACAAAGTAGTTGGATAGATGAAACTCCATTGTCAAAACAAAACCATATGAATGCAAAGAAATAATAACGTTAAAGTTGTGCACTGAGCAAGAGTAAAAGAACACATACCCCAAATATGGTTTTCTAAACACCAAACTGGCAAATTGTAATAGCTAGATTGATTGTATAATCTTATCACAAATGCAAAAAAAAATTCCAGGAAATAATGCCTTGATAAAAATTCTTATGATTATGTTACATAAAGCTTGCTTATTTCAGATGAGATCAGACCTGTTATGAATTCCAGTTCTCTGCCTCCACTCTATGATTACCTTTAAGAAGATCAGTACTCCTAGGATTTGGCGTCACAATCTTCGCACTGCAAGTCAATTGTAAAAAAACGACCACATTCATTCCCACTTCCTTCTTCCCTGACTTCTTTATTGATGTCGCCTCTATCGCCACTATTCTTGTTTTCTTCCGCAACTGATCAAATGAAACAGCAACAATGCGGTTACTCAATTAATTTTCAAGATGAATGAAAAAAAAGTAATCAGGAAAAAAAAGAAATCAGGAAAAAAAAACATTTTGCTAAACCTGAATTAAAGCAACCTTAAAGAATTTAAATCCCAAAGTAAAGAAAGAAATTACCTCAAATCAACACCCTATTAATCAATGGAAAGCGTTCTACGCCTCAATTATTTTGAATAAACACAATTATAAATTACACTTACAACACAATATCCAAAAGTAAATTTAAGGGCACACAGAGAAATCTATAGCTTTTCGTCTGGTAATTGTTAAGCCTAGATTCAGTTATCCTTTTCCGATTTTTATTTGACTCAGTAATTTCACTGTAATCATATGATGTTTCTGAGCTGTGAATTTTGAGTAAATGTATTGATGTTTCTGTTCAGTTAGCTCTCTAATCTGCTTCTGTCGCTTTTCTTTATAACTGCAAAAATGTAGTAAGGAAATGTTGAGTCTTTATTAAAATGAACTAAAGAAAAGTAAGCTGGAAAATCAAACCCGTAACGATACTAAGATAAACAATTCATCTACTTTAAGAGGCGCTAGTACAAAAAGGAGGTATCCTTAAATTACACGATGTATACAACTCATGTTGAAGTGTATGCTTAATTTCGATTAAAATTGGCAAGAAAGTATATTATATGGGGGGAAAATAACCTGCTAAATTTAAGTTTATTCTTGTTACACCATAGAACAGTTGGCCTGGACTTGACCACTGATTTACTCAGCATGTGTTGAAGGTTTCACAATATGTAAACAATAAAAATATAAATTGTCATTAAAACGCTACTTCCTAATTATGCATTCCCTCGTGTGTGCACTTATAACGAAAGAGAGATAATTACCTGGTTGAGGGACTTGTCACCAATTATAACAAACATGGAGCGATGTCTAAGTTTGACGCCATTTTCAATAAGAGTTCTGATTCGATTATCCACCTTCTTCCTCATTGTGCTAATACTGTTAATTATGAAAATAATAAGCAAATAAATAAATCCATATTATTTCACTCTCTCATTCTCTCGGTCTTTTTCTCACCTATGTCTCGGTCAGTTGGGAATGGAATCTCAGTTGGCAATGATCAATGCAGTTTCACTGTAAAATGGGAATGCTGAAGTTTCAACTTCAAAGATATATCACAGCCACGATTTTGGTCAAACAAATTGAAGTGTCTACAGATGGTAGGAGTTGAAGTTTGACAAAACTACTACCTAAACTTGTGGTTGTTGTAACTGAATAATCTCAGAAAACCTTACAAACACTGGGACGGAAATTTCTTCTATAACAGCCACCTGGATCTGAAGATATCATCCAAAGATTCAAAAATTCAAACTCTCACTGAATTACAACATAAATATTTCTTACTTCTTATTCTAATTCTAATTTCTTACTTCTTATTCTAATTCTAATTCCAAACAATGACGAAAACCCATTTCAGTTAAATTCTGGCAGATCAGATACATTTATAACAACAAAATTCAAATATCTTTTTTGCACCTGTTGAATAGCAAACAAATACCCAACATTTTTTCTAACAAATGAATTATAAGACAAGAAATCAACAACCCTAAACCCTAATTTAGCTTGTTCTTCTAGTGACAAATAAAGCGTACCTTTCAAACTCCAATCACCGGGGGTTTCCAAATTCCCTATCGCAAGAACTTGCCACCCTTTGATCTTTACCAGGTTCCAAAGCGAATCAGTGGGTGTAGTGCAGTGGAGATTTTACAGAGAGAGAAATGGAACGTTAACATTTTCTTCATTGAAATCCAACGGTTCTTATGCACTTCATACTTCAAAACCACGTTTAGAGGACAATCTTCTTTCGAAACTACCCCTCCACAAACAAAAAGAGACCCCTCACGTGGGAGGGCAACACACCTAAACCCATGAGCACACATCTTCTCCTTGCAAGGCATTGCAGGGATAGTGTGCCAAGAAAAGTGTGTTAAATCCAGAACCTGCCACTGAATTCTTCCCGTACATTTATGAAATGCAAACACAAACAACCATGGATCAAAAAAACCCATTTCTTTTCTCCGAGTAAAGAACCTTTCTTTACTACCGAGCACATTATACCAACGCTTACAAACAACCCTGCACGAAGAATCGCTTATAACCGGTAGCTTGAGCAGACAACTCATAGCAATATCATCAGGAAGGCCCGGGATGAGGGGCTCCGACAATTCAAGTTCCAACAAAGGATCAAGTAATGGTGATTTCATTGCTGCTAACCTAAATTTTGGGGATAATGTCAATTGAGGATCCCCTAGCTTGTGTACTGGTGCTTGATGTGAAGAAACTCTTACCCTTTGCATCTCTACTTATTTTTAACCAAAATCAAAGGTTCAAACACAGCAGCAACAACAACTGAGAAACTACTTTCCCAATCTATAACACAATTGCAAAGAGGCTCACCCATTAATCCAAAATTCAAACTCAAATTCAAAAGTAATCTATAACACAATTGCAAAGAGGCTCACCCATTAATTCAAAATTCAAACTCAAATTCAAAAGTAAGCAACTTTACAGTTCAAATTAGCACATATCATACCCAAAATCAAGAAAAACATATCTATTTTCGAAAATTAACAGATACCCAGTTCTAAAATAACAACAAAGAACTATTTTCTCTACATATGATCGATAGAGAGATGATATAACTTGTAATTACTACAAAAGTAGCGATAATTAATAGGCCGAAAACAGGAGAGAGAGAGTGATGGGAGAAGATAATACATACAGATAGAGATAGGGAAAAGCAAATGGGAAAGCTGGAGGAAGAAGAAGGCGACTTGAGATGAGATTACAGCTTTGGTTTCTTATGCGCTTAACGTGAAGAGGGGAAAGAGACGCAGGAGGACAATGGTGCTTGACGGAGGAGGGAGAGAAGAGATCGTGGGTTAGGTAAATGATTTTAGGCCGTTGGATCAGATTTTCAGCTTTTAATCTCAGCCTCTCTTTATGGAGGGTTAAGAGGCAGTTTTTACCTCCTTAGTATGGAAAGAGAAAGACGTAGAAAAACTGAAATCGCATGCTAACTATATGACGTTTTAAATGTAATTTTAAATCATTTCATATATATGAAGTGCAAAGATATTTATCTGGGAGTTGAAACTTTTTGAGAGAGGGTACCTGAGAAACCATCGGAAGTCCATATTTAAAATAAAATCAGATATTCGGAAGAAGTAAAATTAGAATGTAACAAAAAGGTAAATACTGATGATTACTTTGTTCCATAATTAACATTTGATGGAGGGTGGTTTATTTGTGTAACTGTCGTAGAAAATATGAGGAAGTCGATTATCCGGACTGTTATCCAATCGAGGGTTAGTAAAAAAACATTTTCTTAATCCCCATTTTACCATATTTTTTTTTCGTAACCTCAACCCAACCCATTAATCATATAAATAATTGATTTATACATTCAAATTTTTTTACCCAAGGTTCGAAACAAAAAACATAAGTAATCATGACGAATGATTTTTTAATTGATTTAGGTACAAACATTTTTTCTACAATCAATTTTTTTTTTGAAAGATTCTATAATCGTTCAAAAATTTAAATATATATAATAGTAATTATTATGTTAAGATACTCCTTAAATAAATGATCCTAATAAAATAAAAGAGATAAATAAATAAATCAAATTGGAATGCACATAAATAAATAAAAAAATATCCAATTCAAACTTTTTTGAAAGAAAGAGTATATATAAACCCTAAACCTTTTTTAAGGAGTATACTATATAATTTAAAAAACAAAAAAAAATGGTCATTTATTTATAATTGATTTTTCTGTTTAAAAAAAAAAGTTTGTTTCATAAACAAAAAATAATGACTTTAAAAACATGACAACAATAGAAAAAACCAATGTAGTTTTATTGTAATATACATTAATGGATACAAATAAAATACATTCATCCGTAACTAAGTAAATTTTCAATTTTGTCAAAGAAAAAGTCCAAAATAAATGTCATAAAGGTTTGAAAATTACTAAATTATCTGGTTCTAATTCGTACCCACACTCATCATAATAACCTGAATTTCCCAATTACAGTAAATCATTACATGGATGGAACAGCCCAATTCTCGAATAGGGCACGGACTCATCCTTCCATTCAAACAGTACGTTTTACATTCTCCCACTACATTCAAAACCCTTCTGCGGCGTAACCCTTCCCAAGTCTTATTCCCCCCCACCCCCCATTATCTCTCCCTGCTCTTCCCGAATTTTCACACACAAACTCACTTTCTCTCTCTAAAAATGGCCAGCACCGATGCCGAGCACAGAGAAGAGGAGAAAACCGTCGCTGGAGAAGACGAAGACACCGGATCACAGGTCGCTCCAATTGTTAAGCTTGAAGAAGTAGCCGTCACCACCGGTGAATAAAATGAAGACGGCCTTCTCGATCTGTAACTTTCTTACTCTTCTCTCATTCGATTTACACTCGATCTGCTTTAGAATTGATGTTTGCCGTCTTCGTCTTCGCCGTTAAGGTGTTCGCCGTCTTCGGGCTTCCTCTTCGCCAATCGCCGTCGCCGTTCCTCCGTCTCCAGCCATCCCTGCTTCCAGCCTTCCAGAGAGATTTTGATTGAATGCATAGAGGTAGCCGGTAGTGGAGAGTAGGGATGGAGGAGGATTTACAGGGGATGGGGGGTTTGATTTTGATTGGAATGAAGGGAAGACCACCTCCTCCTCCTAATCACCGCTTCACACACCCTCTGTTTTTTCTTTTTCGTCTTCTTATCTAAACCGCCCCACCCCAGCTACCCCTCCCCACCACGCCACCATGATTAACGACCACACCGACGCAGCCATCCTCTTCAAACCCTAACTTTTCTCCCCCTCTCTACGTCTGTCTCTTTCTTCCTTATCTTCTCAAGAAATCCGCCCAAACCCGCTGACCGACCACGACAAACCACCACACTGTCTCCGCCGTCTTCAACTTCAAATAAGACTCTCTCTCTCTTCTGACTCAGATTTGTTTGGTTCAAATGTGTGATTGTGTTTTGTGTGTGGTTGTGTGTGTTCGTAATTGATTTCCTTTCTCTGTTTGTTGTTGAGATGAAAGAATGGGTAGAGAAAGAGACCGGGAAAACTGCAAATTAATTGGAAGATGGCAATAGGATTAGGAGGTTATCAACAGTTCGGGGAGAGGAGGCTTGCGGTTTGTGGAGGAGAGGAGTGGGGCAGTTGAAACAAAGTTGGGGAGAAGGAGGAATTTCAGCCCTTGGATCAGATTTTCAAGATTCAATCTCAGCCACCACTTATACCCAGGCTAAGAGGCGGTTACGACCAACCTGTATTGTATTATAGATTGTATTTTATTTAGATTAGGACTAATGTGTTGGAACTTATGTGGACTTTGTGGAAAAAGATGAAAGTTAAAGGTGTTTATTGAAAAATTAGAGCTTTTAGTGAAATTTATGTGTGTGCGCTAAAATGAGCATAACTTTTGATTCCGGATGAATCACGGAACGCACCACATATCAAATCGAAGCTCTTTTCGAGACGGACAAAAGTCATTGGGCATAGCCCCATGACACATGTTTTTGTAGTCATAAAGCTCGAATCTTGGCAACCAACCGAGCAACTGAATTATTATAAATTAATATTAAAATTTTTAATATTATTTATAATTTTTATTTTGATTTTCTGGATAAGACAAATCTGACTGTTTAGACAGTTTTTAACTGTCATAACAGTTATTGTCTGAAAAGATGTGACTTTTGAAAATTAAATTTTAAGAGTTGTGATTGGTCAAATTTGAATAAACTTTCCTATATAAATAATGGTTCAGATTGTGTTCAAAACACAGAATTTCTTCATCTTCTTCATTCCTTCTATAATCTAAGAAAGCATTCAGACATTCGCCAGGGACAAGTTCTTGTGCAAGAACTTGTTTCGAAGAGTTGTATCCTCTAGATAGGCATCCGAATCTGCACCACAGGCAGGGACGTAATTCTGTCTTAGGACACTGCTAAAGGCAGGCCTCTCTTCAACCAGTTTGCAGCGTTCTACAAGTTTTTTTTTAATTGAATTTGTAGCCTGATTTTGATTTAAATTACTAATTTTGTTAATATTATTATTATTATTATTTATATAATAGTAGATTGGTCCTAACATAATGTTACTAACAAATCTCTTTCCTTTTTAGTGTCAATCTTATGTTTTCTTGTAGGAGTTGAATTGCTTCAAATAAGGAAGAGTTTGATTGATTGAAGGACTTCTCAAAGGTGCATATAAATACAAGACCCTCGGCACATTGAGAAGACAAGCATTGAAAATTCTTTGGAAGAGAAAATACTTTGTTCTTCACGGATTCGAGATAGCTTTTTAGGTTGTGAGTGCAGTTGTGTCTTACATCTGAACTCACATCTAGATTTCATTCAAGTTTTTTGTTCTTCTTCTGTTTAGAATAGGCTCTTCTTGGGAAAGGAAGATTGTTCTTGATTTATAAGTTGGTTAAAACTTAATTTAGTATTTTAATCTTTTTGTTTCACTTATTCTTGTTTTCTTCTGTAAAACAGATTTTTAATAGTGAAAACCTTTTTGGGCTTAAAGTTGTGTTTGCTGGGACAGAACCAGTAAACGTTTAATTCTTTGTGTTCTTTATTTTATTTCGCTGCTTATTGGTGATATGTGAACAGTTGTAACCCACATTTGTACTCACATCCATAGTCTGTTCTTTGAAACTGATTTCCTAGCTACACTAAACTTTCAATATGGTATTAGAGTCAACTCTCGACATTTACTGAGTGTTAATCCAGAAAGTGTAGTCATAATGGAATGTCAAAATTATCAAAACAAACCTCTAGTCTTGGATGGTACTAATTATATTTTTTGGAAGTCTAAAATGCGTAACTACATCAAATCAATTGATGAAAGAGCATGGATGTGTATACTTGTTGCTTGGCAACCTCCCACTATGGAGAAGAAGCTTGCATCAGGTATTGGTGAATCAATTTGTGAAAGAAAACATGAGGAAAGATGAACCCTTGATGAAATCATCTTCGCAAATTATAACTATAAAGTCATGGGTGCTATTTCCAGCCAGGTTTCTGAAAATAGGTACAAGCTTATCACTAATTAGTGTATTGCTAAGAATGCTTGAAATATCTTACAGATGCAATGTGAGGGGATTCCAAGTGTTAAATCCACTAGACTTAGGATCTTAATGGATAGATTTGAAATTCTAAGAATAGAAGAGACATAAGACATTGTCTCCTATGCTGCTAAAATCCATGAGATCTCAAATAAATGCACCAGTCTTGGTGAGTCTATCTCAAATGTCAGACTTATAAGCAAAATCTTGAGTACCTTACCTGAAAGGTTCAACATTAAAGTTGTTGTCATATAGGAAACTAATGACACCAACACTGTAGGATTAGACAAGATTGTTGGCATCTTGACTGTCTTTGAGCTAAATCTTGAGGCTCAGAAAAAGAATAAGGCAATAAGCCTTTCCCTCAAAAGCTCAACAGCAATTCCAAAAGAATTGGTTGAGCTCTCCTCAGAGATTGACAAATCTAGTCTTGAGGATGAGAATTTGGCCCTTATCTCCAAAAAGTTCAGTTCTATGCTGAAAAATAAGAGAATGAGCAAGTTTCCCAACAGACCTGCTCCAAGTGTTGAAAAACCTAAGATCAGCACTGAGAATGGGTTCAAAAGAACCCAATCCAGAGAATAAAAAATCCTCTGAGTTTGTGCAATGTAGAGCCTGTTGCGGCTTTAGTCACTATGCAAATGAATGTGCTAACACACTTAAGAAGAAGGGAATGAGTTTGACTGCTTTCCTAAGTGATAGTGAGGATGAAGAGGAATTTGCTAACATGTCAGTGATAAACTCCCATTCTGTTTTTAATGCTCACTTTGCAGGAATAGAAGAAAGAGATTCTGAGGAGAATGTGGATGTGGACTCAAATGTGGACACATCCATGGACACATCTGAAGATACATCTAATCTGACTCTCAATTGTTTCTCGATAAAAGGAGATTCAGATGATGAAGGAATATATATTCCCTATGAAGAACCCTTTGAGACTTACCGAGAGTTGGATACTGATTGGATAAAAAGAATGGACAAAATTGAGGTATTGGTCAAGGTAAACAAAGTTCTTTCTGATAAACTATCTGCTTGTGAAACTGAGAATGCTAGACTTTCAAAAGAAAATGATGATCAAAAAGATTCTATTGCTAAACGTGAAATTCTGGTAAATAAGAAAGAGGTTGAACTTGAAAAAGTCATAACAGATTTTGAAAAAGGTGAAGGTACATTAACCAAGTTAAACACCGGGAAAATGAAACTTGATGAAGCTTTAGCTCTTGGTAAAACTGGAAAAGCTGGTAATGGTTTGAAAAAAACAAATTTGTAAAAGAAGGAAGTGAGGTTTCAAAAGTTGATGTGAAACCCATTTTGAGTGCTAAAAGGCCAAGGAGAAGGCACTATATCTGTCACTACTGCTTTGCTCCAGGGCACATTCGTCCCTTCTGTTATAAGTTAAAAGCTGATAAAAAAATTGGCTGTGTCAACCAATCTCAAATGTATGATAGGATGTGTAAACATCCTGGCACACATCTTAGTACACAGCAGCAGGTGTACCACAAAAAAAAAAAGTTGAAACCAAATGGGTTGCAAAACCTAATACTACCTGCAATGTTGTCTACTCTTCCCTCAAGAGTAGTGTCACTGGTTTTTGGTATTTTGATAGTGGGTTCTCTAGATGTTAAGGGTCTCTCAAAATTGCACAATGTCTACCATGTAGAAGGCCTAAAAGTTAACCTGATAAGTATCAGTCAGTTGTGTGATGATGACCTACATGTGAAGTTTGATAAACACTTGTGTGAGGTGTTTGATAAAACTAAAAAATGTGTGTTTACAGTTCCTAGATCTGCTGATAATTGTTACCAGTTTGGTGACATTCTGTCTTGTCTAAGCACTAAATGAATGATGTCAATCTGTGGCACCAAAAACTAGGGTATGCTAGTTTCGGAAAATTGGAGGAACTCCAAATGTTTGAAGATGTAAAGGACCTCCCAAAATTGAATTTTAAGAACACGGATGTATGTGGTTCTTGTCAAAAGGGAAAGCAAACTAAATCCTCACACAAGAAGGTCCAACAATGCTCCACCTCTAGGTGTTTGGAGCTGATACACACTGACTTGATGGGCCCCATAGAGGTAGAAAGTTTTGGTAGGAAAAAGTACACTTTTGCATGTGTTGATGACTTCTCTAGATACACCTGGGTGATGTTTTAAGGGAAAATTCTGAGACCATAGGTGAATTCAAAAACTGGTACAAAATGTCAGAAATATGTATGACCTTAAGGCTGTAAGGATTAGGTCTGACCATGACACTGAGTATGAAAACTCTATGTTTAGTGCCTTCTGCATCTCCAAAGGGAATTACTCATGAATTCTCTGCTCCAATAACTCCTCAACAGAATGGAGTTGCAGAGAGGAAAAATAGAACCCTACAAGAGATGTCTAGGGTTATGTTGAGCTCTAAAACCTGTTAAATAAATTTTGGGCAGAGGCCTTGAATACTGCCTGTCACATTGGTAATAAGGTGTTTCTCAGAATTGGGAGCACTGTGACACCCTATCAAATCATTCTTGGCAAGAAACCCACTCTAAAATATTTTCATGTGTTTGGTTGTATTTGTTACATTCTTAATGATAGAGAATACTTATCCAAGTTTGATTCCAAGAGTGATAAAGCAATATTCATGGGCACTCCACTAATAGTAGATCTTATAGGGTGTTTAACCTAAAACAAAAACTATTATGAAATCTGCTAATGTGGTATTTGATGATTCACCTTAAGACTACTGAGGATAATGTTTCAGGTTGCTTGTTGGACTGGAAAATTGCAGACACAGATGCTGTGGTGCACACCAATAATATGGAGGGTGTTCAGAAAGAAGTAAATGTTGAAGAAGAGAAGGATGTGACTAAGGATGTGAACACATCTACATCCACATCTGCACCCACATATGTCCCCACATCCTCCCAAACATTTGAATCTGAGGACAATTCCTCTGACTCTAAAAATGATGATAATCCAGAAGCTGATAAGGATGGATGTATGGACAGATCAAGGGATATTCCATCCAGAATCCAGAAAAATCATCCCACCTCTCAAGTAGTAGGAGATGTGCATGATCAGGTGAAAACCAAACAAAATTGGAAGGTAAACTCTAGGGAGCTAACTGGTTTGTGGAGTTGCTCATTTGCTTTCTCCAAGGTAAGTTATTGTTGTTATGTTTCAAAAATTGAACATAAAAACATAAATGAGGCTTTAAAGGATGAGGACTGGATTTTGACCATGCAAGAAGAGTTGAGGCGGTTTGAAAAAATGATGTTTGGACCTTAGTACCTAAACCCTCTCATGGGAATGTCATAGGTACAAAATGGATTTTCAAAAATAAGACCGATAAAAAAGGAGTAATCACTAGGAGTAAAGCCAGACTTGTGGCTCAAGGGTATACTCAAGTTGAAGGGGTTGACTTTGAGGAAACTTTTGCCCATGTTGCCATAATTGAGTCCATAAGACTCTTGTTGGCAATAGCTTGATACCTCAAACTAACTCTTCATCAGATGGATGTTGAGAGTGCCTTTTTGAATGGGTATTAAAAAAGAGGCCGTTGTTGAACAACCTAAGGGTTTTGAGGACCATGAATTCCCAAACCATGTGTATAACCTGAAAAAGGTTCTGTATGGCTGAAACAAGCCCCTAGAGCTTGGTATGGTAGGTTGACTGATCATTTGCTCTACCTAGAATTCAATAGAGGTGAAGTAGATAAGACCTTGTTTGTGAGAAGAGAGAAAAGGGAGATTATTGTAGCTCAAATCTATGTAGATGACATAATGTTTGGATCAAAATCAGACACCATGTTGACTGCATATGTGGAAAGCATGACCTCCACATTTGAGATGAGTATGGTAGGAGAGTTGAACTACTTCCTAGGTTTACATATCAAACAATTCAAGGAAGGAATGTTCATCTTCCAATCCAAGTATGCTAAGAACCTTGTGAAAAAATTCTCCCATGAACACTCCTCTCACCTTAAAACACCAATAGGATCATCCCAAAGGCTCAATCATGACACAAATGGTGAAAGTGTGGACCAAACTGTGTATAGAAGCATGATAGGTAGTTTAGTATACCTCACTGCTACTAGACCTGACATCATGTACAGTATATGGCTCTGTGCTAGGAACCAAGCAAACCCAAAGGTTTCCCATCTTAAGGCCTTGAAAATGGTCATTAGTATGTGAATGGGACTGCAAACTTAGGGTTACATTACTCCAAAGAGACAAACACTAACTTGGTTGGGTGTGTGACTCTGATTGGGCATGCAATAGTGATGACAGAAAGAGTATCATAGGGGGATGCTTCTATCTAGGAATCAATCTTGTTTCTTGGTATAGTAGAAAGCAGAACAAGAAAAGGAGCCTCTTGCCAATTTGATGATGGCTCTGAAAGGGAAAAAGAAAGTTGCAGAAGCTGAACCTGCACAAGCTGAAGAGGAAAATGATTCTAGTGAGGAAAGTGATGACACAGTTGAAGATGAGAACTTCAAGCTAGGGCCTGAAGAGCTGGAACAAGAAAGGGAAGACCAGGAGGTGGCACAAGTTGTTGCTGAGGAGACAAAAGCTGAAAAAGAAGCAAGACATCCCTCTCCCCTCAAAGGATGTAACTTTAGATGTGCTCACATCCACACACACATCCTCCAGGCTGTCATCGACAAAGGGTAAACCTATCTCTCCCTTCTCATCTACTGCTATGATCCCTGTTTTTCCCAAATTTTTGTCTCTAGATACCTCTGAGAGGTATGAGCAAATTGTGAACAAGGAATTGATCAAGGAAATGATGATGGATATAGAATCTTTTGCCATGCTAGGGTTGGTCCCATTTTTTGAAGATATGGGACTTTTGATGACTGTAGATCACCCCAAGACATTCTTCCTAAGATTGTGCATGAGTTTTATGCCAATCTATCTAAAGGACTGAACAACCCTGCTTCCCCTATGTTTTTCACTGTTTATGTCATAGGCAAATTCATATCTTTTTCCCCCTCTGTCATTAACACCTTTCTAGGACTAGAGAAAGTATCTGATGAGGAATGTGAGGTGTCTAAGGGTGAGATAGTGTCCACATTGACACATGGAAAGCTAAAAGCTTGGCCCATAAAGCCAAAAAACCTAGGTAGTGGATCCCTCACCTCATTTTACTGTCTTTTCCATCTCATCATCACAGCCAACCTTTGCCCTTCCAATAATAATGTTGGGTTTTATGAGTCCATAGGCAGCGGAATTAAGCATCAAATTAACATAAAACCCAAGCCCTAAGATCCGTTCTATACGATTAAATTGAATTCCTATGAGATAGAATTTACCAACCTTTATTGCTTTCCGGTCTTGAGCTATCGAACAATTTATCGGTGTGATTTTGAATCACAATCTTCGATCTTCAAAACCTTTGAACCTTTAGATTGCTTTGGACAATTTGAACTCTAGGCCTTGATCGTCATACGAGCGAAGACCCTCTAGTAGTATCCACACGTTAGAATGAACCAAGAACAGTTCTTGAGAATTGCTAGATTCTTAAACCTATGGAAGAAATATTGAGAAACCTTTTTTTTCTGGTGATTTTCTCTCTTGAAAATTCGGCTCTGTTTCGGCTGTTTACAGACTCATATTTATACTACATTAGTATTAGAGTTTGTGCGCCCTAATCAAATTAGGAAACAAGTGTAAACCGCCTCTGTGGCCAGTTATGTCGGGCTACAGAACATGCCAGATGGCCAGTTGTGTCGCGCTACAGAACAAGCCTTATCAGGAACTCTCAATCATTTCTTCCTTTGGTTTAACCAATTCATTCTAGATGTGTGTGACCCAATAGGATTATATTATGTTGGCAATGAGCTCGATCATATCGATCCTCATAAGACATAAGCGGACTCTAGCAAGCCATTATGTCTACCCAAATAATATAACGTAGGAGTTCACGTTTCCAATGGTACACTTCCATTTCTCCCTTTGTCTCACGATGTTATATTGAACACAAGTCATGGTCCACGTCAACTTGTATTTGTTCAATGCTTTCTCGATCTTGAGTATAATGATAGTCCAATCATATTGGGGTGTGGCCACACGCTTTCATCATTATCACTCATCGAGGGGCCTAAGCAAAAACATCTCTCTTCCGAGGGACAAATTCCATCTTGACTTATCATCCTTCCCATCATGAATCCGATCATGCCAAAGATAGCCTTTATAAATATCGTGTTAAGATATCGTTTGACTAAAATCAAACATGACTTTCATCATATGTAAGGTCATGATAATCTCAGGTCTAGGGACTAAATGAAGTGACCATATGAGATTTAATTATGACATTTGACCATGACATAAATCTCATACGGGTCAAGTCCAGTCACTTGTTCTCTAACAAGTACCCATAATTTCAATGTGCATCTCTATGCATATAATCATCATATGATTATCCATTGACAATTATACTAATTATTCTCTTAATAATCAGGGACGGAGATTATTATAATAAATATACAAACTATATAATAATCAAATAATAAACTTAAACGATAAAGATGATACATAACGGTTTTCAGTTTAAACATAACTAAAGCCTAGGGCATTACACCAACAAATAAAACCTCTGTGACAAGGGTGCATGCAGATTTAATGTATAGGTTGGGTACCAGGAAAGCCATCAACTTTTGGGTTTTCATATTTAAAATGACTTGTGGGTACTGTGAGTTCCCTTCTAATAAATGGCCCCCTTCCCTTATCCCTCTCTCATATCCCAAATCCTTGTTGCTTAAGGAGTTAAGACAGAAAAGGGTGAGCCTAGGGTGAGTGAGTTTGAACTGCTAAAAGGGACCAAAACCCTTCTAGACAAGAAGCAAAGGTTTGTTGATCTGCCACTAGAAATTGAGTCTGAAGATGTGAGTCAAGATGTGGCCACATCCAGTCACACATCTGAGGCTGTTCCTACTGATGCTGGATGGAGAAGCTGGAAAGATATTTGAATTCAGGGGGAGTTTGGAGCTTGATAATCTAGATTAGTTTTTCCTAATTTGGTTGAACTATTGAACTGTTTGCTTGGTGTTTTGTTTTAAAAACTGATTTGGTCTGTAACCTCCTAAACTTTGTCGGATGTTATTTTGTTTTGGTTTGTTGAACTGTAATTTTTTGTTCTATCTGATCTCTATGCAGTTTTGTGTGAATGTGTCTACACATCCTCACGCACATCCAATTCAAGGGGAGGTTTGAATTTGACAGACTTGGTTACTTGATCTATTATTGCTAAATCTTTGTTTTGACCAGAAAATTCAAAATATGGGAAGATTGAAAGAGTGAGATTTTAAGAAATATTGAGTTCCCTAAATTGAAACCATTTAGTAAGTGGATTTTATGACTTTCTTATCACAGATTTAGAATCATATTTGAAAAAGGACATTGTTAAATATGTACATATTTTTTATTTATGTAAATATATTGTGTTTTATTTAGACTAGGACTAATGTTACAAACAAATCTCTTTGTTAGTGTCAATCTTATGTTTTCTTGTAGGGGTTGGATTGTTTCAAATAGAGAAGAGTTTGATTGATTGAAGGACTTTTCAAAGGTGCATATAAATACAAGACCCTCGGCACATTGAGAAGACAAGCATTGAAAATTTTTTGGAAGAGAAAATACTTTGTTCTTCACGAATTCGAGATAGCTTTTTAGGTTGTGAGTGCAGTTGTGTCTTACATCTGAACTCACATCTAGATTTCATTCAAGTTCTTTATTCTTCTTCTGTTTAGAATAGGCTCTCCTTGTGAAAGGAATATTGTTTTTGGTTTAGAAGTTGGTTAGAACTTGATTTAGTATTTTAATATTTTTGTTTCACTTATTCTTGTTTACTTTTGTAAAACAGATCTTTAATAGTGAAAATATTTTTGGGCTTAAAGCCTTGTTTGCTGGGACGGAACTAGTAAACGTTTAATTCTTTGTGTTCTTTATTTTATTCCGCTGCTTATTGGTGGATGTGTGAACAGTTGTAACTCACATTCGTACTCACATCCATAGTTTGTTTTATTGAAACTGATTTTTCAGCTACACTAAACTTTCAAAATCTAATTGTCTCAATGCAATTCTAAACAGTGATATCGATTCACCACTAGAAATACTATCAATCATAATTTTTAAAATGGTACATGAATGATTAGGTTCTGATAAAATTATAATCAAAGTGATTGAATTGACTATAAAATTTAAAGTGAGAATTTATTTTTTTTATGACGGAAAGAGTACCATCAACCTAATTAATAGTATGTTTTGTTACACAAGGGTGTACAATTACAGAAAAATTAATACAATATAATTGACAAAAACAGAAAATAATAAAAAAAGGAGAAAGTTGCTGAAATTTGCTGCACGAGCCCAATGAAATCACTGTCTCCTTAAGACATATTCGATCCCTCACCGAGTGTGCTTGAGTTTTTCTTGGATCGCTTGTCTCCCAGGATAGAACGTGCGGACCGGGGGCACTTTGCACCTAAGTTCCCGGCGAGCTGAACTATGCTTGAACTAGATCACCTCTTCTTTCTATACGCAAGCTAGGAGGCCAATAGAGGAAGTAACAATATGCAACAAGAGAATGGAGGAGGATTTGCTGAAGAAAGATGTTTGGTTTCTGCTGTGTTTTCTCTCTAGAATTTGCCAAAGAATTTTCCAAGTTATCTCAAATGTTGTTAACAAACAACTATTTAAAGATTTCAAAACAACCAAGAAAAACTGAAAATCAATGGTTTTAATTAAGTAATAAAATGTAATAAACATTTTTATTACGAAAATTAAACCACCATTAATCCAAAATCATTAGCCATAATGATTTTCATTTCAGTTTTCTGCATTTAATATTAATTTGTTAAATGTCCGCCCAGGATCTGCTCGGCCGAGTCTTATATCCTGCTCGGCCGAGCAAGGCTTTCCAGAAACTTGGAACCTTCTGTTTCACTATGCTCGGCCGAGTCAACAACCCGCTCGGCCGAGCACCTCAGAAAAATTCAAAACCAAATTTTTGATTTACAAAATCAAATTTTATTTGGCCAAATCATTTGAGCATCTATATTTAATTCATCCAAAACCCATTTTGAACAATTAAATATTTGAGCATCTATATTTAATTCATCCAAAACCCATTTTGAACAATTAAATATTTTATTTTTCACAAACACAAACCACTTAGGTAATTTGACAAAATTACCCTTTAGAAATTAACCCATTAATTTCCTTCAAACATACTAATTTTTCCAACAATCCCCCACATGAAGGAAATTCATGAGGATAGGTGATAAAGTCCGGCAGTCGAAAACCTGCATAGGATAGGTAGGGGTTTGCCCTTTGAACCTTCCCTTATAAAAGCATATTTACTCTACTCGCTAATGAGTAGACGCGATGTCCTTGAACTGCTAGCTTTTTGTGTAGCCGATCATATACTTTACACAGGTATCGCCCTAATACAATTCAGCTCTCATAGCTGTGTCCATTCATGGCCCTGGATCACAATGCCTGGTTTTGTGAGAAGGTCTAAGAATTGAGCCTCACACAATTCTTCTCGAAGCGGCCTCTACTTCTTTCTCACATAGGTGATTCTTTTAAGTAAACCATTTTACTTCTCATGAGAATCATTAAAAGCCGTAGGCTTAACCTCATTCATCTCGGGATGTCACTTTAAGGAATGAGCATAGGGTTGACCCCCACAGTGACGCTACAAGTCTTTTAACAGTTAGGTTATCCCTTTGAACCTAGATCTTGGGATCTCCAGTCAACTAGGTTGGGTTTTCCGCTGCGTTCAACTTCTCCAGAGGCTTTAAACCCATTCCCAATGTCAACCTTGCAACTATCTCTTTACTTAACCCTTTGGTTAGCGGATCCGCCAAATTATCTTTTGACCTCACATAGTCAATAGATATGGTGCCAGTTGCAAGTAGTTGTTTAATGGTATTATGTCTTCGACGTATATGTCTAGACTTACCATTATACATATGACTTTGTGCCCTACCAATCGCAGATTGGCTATCGCAATGTACACTAATTGCGGGCACGGGCTTTTCCCATCTTGGAATATCTTCTAGAAATTGGCGTAGCCATTCGGCTTCTTCACCACATTTATCTAATGCTATAAACTCAGATTCCATGGTTGATCTGGCTATAACAGTCTGCTTAGAAGATTTCCATGATATAGCTGCACCTGCTAATGTGAATAAATATCCACTTGTAGATGCACGCAGGGTCTTAGCCTGATGGTTAGAGTTCATGGCTTCCAACCTGGAGGTCATGGATTCGATTCCCCCACCAGTGGTTAGAGGGAATGACATTGCCCTCCCTAGCATAGCTAGGCGCCTCTGTGAAGTGCATCAAGGGGGGAGCGGTGAAATGTGTTGATCCCCTTTAAAAAAGAAAAAAAAATCCACTTGTATACCTTGAGTCTTTGATATCTGATATCCAATTAGCATCACTATATTCTTCTATCACAACTGGATGTCTAGTGTAATGTAATCCAAAATCACGAGTATATCTTAAGTACCTTAGTACTCTCACTATACCCTTCCAATGATTTGTTCCTACTTGTATACCGGCTTAACTTGCTAACAGTGTAAGCAATATCCGGCCTAGTACAACTCATCAAGTACATTAGACTTCCAATAACTCTCGAATACTCTAATTGAGACACCGGTTCATCTCTATTCTTTGATAGATGAAGATTCGGGTCAATTGGAGTACTCGCTATTCCATGGTCATCCTTGCTAAATTTCTCAAGAATTTTATCCACATAATGAGATTGACTTAACACAAGTCCATTGGATATTCTAGAAATTTTAACTCCAAGGATTACATCCGCAAGTCCTATATCTTTCATGTCAAATTTTGAATTCAACATGTCTTTCGTGGATTTGATCATCTTATCACAACTCCCTATGATAAGCATGTCGTCTACATAAAGACACAAAATGACATAGCCATTTTCCGTGGTTTTAGTATAGACACATTTGTCACACTCATTTATCTTAAATCCACTTTGCATCATAGCATTATCAAATTTCTGATGCCACTGTTTTGGTACTTGTTTCAAGCCATACAATGACTTTACTAATTTACACACCTTCTTTTCTTGTCCATGTGCAACAAACCCCTCGGGTTGTTCCATATAAATCTCCTCTTCTAAATCTCCATTTAGAAAGGCTGTTTTTACATCCATTTGATGTATTTCAAGATTTCTCAATGCGGCAATTGCAAGTACTACTCTTATTGACGTTATTCTCGTGACCGGAGAATACGTGTCAAAATATTCTAGGCCTTCTTTCTGTCTGTAACCTTTAATTACAAGTCGGGCCTTGTACTTATCAATTGTTCCGTCCGCTTTCATTTTTCTTTTGAAAATCCACCTATATCCTAGTGTTTTACTTCCCGGAGGAAGGTCCACTAGTTCCCATGTGTGATTTTGCAAAATGGAATCAATTTCACTTTTAATTGCTTCCTTCCACAAAGGTCCTTCCGAAGAGCTAACGGCTTCTTTGTAACTTTGTGGTTCGCTTTCTACCATATAGGTTAGAAAGTCCGGACCATAGGATTTTTCAATCCTAGCTCTTTTGCTCCGTCGAGGTTCTACCTCTTCTTCTTCTCTTTCATCTTGAACATGTTCGTCTTCTATTGAATCTATTACCCTAGTCGATGAGCTTGCCTCATTTCTTGACTTACACGGGAATATATTCTCAAAGAACGATACGTTCACAGATTCCATTATAGTATTTTTGTGTATAGCATCAATTTTTGACTCATACACAAGAAATCTATAAGCACTATCAAGTTATGTGCATATCCAATGAATATGCAATCAACAGTTTTTGGTCCAATTTTCACCTTTTTAGGAGGAGGTATGGCTACCTTTGCAAGACACCCCCACACTTTCAAGTGTTTATAACTTGGCATTCTTCCATGCCATAGTTCATAAGGAGTTTTGTTTTGTTTCTTTCGGGGTATTTTGTTTAACACGTAGTTAGCCGACAACACGGCTTCCCCCCACATGTTATCCGGTAATCCCGAACTCAATAACATGGCATACATCATTTCTTTCAATGTCCGATTTTTCCTTTCGGCAACACCGTTTTGTTGGGGTGTATAAGGTGCCGAGGTAATATGTTTAATTCCACTTTGAGCACAAATTGTTTCAAATGGAGATTCATATTCACCACCTTTATCACTTTTTAGCACCTTAATTTTCCGGTTTAATTGATTCTCAACTTCATTTTTATATAGAGTAAACTTCTCTATAGCTTCATCTTTACTTTTTAGAAGATACACATAGCAATACTTTGTGCCATCATCTACAAAAGTTATGAAGTAATTATTGCCACCCCGTGTTTGAGTTGATTTAAAATCACATAAGTCCGTGTGAACCAATTCAAGTGGTTCACTATGTCTTTCAACGGATGGGAATGACTTTCTTGTTAATTTTGCTTCTACACAAATTTCACATTTTTGTTTACAATCAACTTTAAACTTTGGAATAGAATTTGCTTTTGTCAAACGACGTATAGAATCAAAATTAACATGACCAAGTCTACCATGCCACAAATTAGATGACTCAAGCAAGTAAACGGAAGAGATATTCATTTTATTAGCTTTCGCTTTCACAACCATTACACTTAGCTTAAACAGTCCATCATTGACATAACCTTTGCCTACAAACATACCACTCTTAGACAAAGTGACTACATTGGACTCAAACACAATACGAAAACCATGCTTTATCAAAAACGATCCGGACACCAAGTTCTTCCGGATGTCGGGCACATAAAGCACGTTGTTGAGAGTCAACTCCTTCTCGGATGTCATCTTCAAAAC
This sequence comes from Adenophora triphylla var. japonica, assembly GCA_022495995.1. Lineage (NCBI taxonomy): Eukaryota > Viridiplantae > Streptophyta > Magnoliopsida > Asterales > Campanulaceae > Adenophora > Adenophora triphylla. Next base: position 482,015 of record JAFEMH010000776.1, read on the forward strand.
CACTTTTCCTTCTCCTTTGATCTCGGAGGTGGCTGAATTCCCCATGAATAGCTTCTCACCATCCTTAGCAACAAAAGCACTAAACATGTCTCTATTGGAGCACACATGTCTAGTAGCGCCGGTGTCAATCCACCATTGATTTGGGTTTGAACCCACCAAATTCACCTCGGAAATCACAGCTGCGAGGTGCATCTCGGACACGTCTCTAGCAATGCCTTCCACCATGTTGGCCTCACGAGCCTTCTTTGGCAACTTGCAAGCATGAGCTTTGTGGCCTTGACCGCCACAATTATAACAAGTTCCTTCGAACTTCTTCTTGGAAACACCACCTTTTGGTCCCAAGTGGGAATTCTTGGAAGTTGTCACAACCTTCCCTTTTCCCTTTCCAAACCGTTTCCCTTTGGAGCTTTCACCATGCTCCACCACATTGGCCTTAGCCATACTAGAAACAAACTTGGTTTCAGCAACTCTATTGTTCTCTTCAATACTCAATCGAAGGATAATTCCTTCCACATCCATTTCCTTTCGCTTATGCTTAAGGTAGTTCTTGAAATCATTCCAAGATGGAGGCAATTTTTCAATGATTGCAGCCACTTGGAAGCTTTCACTTATAACCATACCTTCGGCATGAATCTCGTGCAAGATAGTTTGAAACTCATCCACTTGAGATTTCACACTCTTGTTGTCCACCATCTTAAAATCAAGGAAACGGGCAAGAATGAACTTCTTTGTTCCCGCATCCTCAATTTTATATTTGTGGTCCAACGACCCCCACAATTCCTTTGCAGTTTTCTTCTCGTTAAACACGTTATAGAGAGAATCTGAAAGCGAATTGAGGACGTAATTTCTGCACAAGTACTCCCCATGCTTCCATGTTTCAACCGCAGCCAAGGTTGTAACATCGGTTTCTCCTTCACTCACCTTTGGCATATCTTCTTTCAGATATCTTGCCAAGTGCAAGGTAGTGAGGTAGAAAAGCATCTTTTGTTGCCAACGCTTAAAGTCGTGGCCAACAAACTTCTCGGGTTTTTCCGCATGAGGGGTCGGGATATGAATTGTATGAGGATTAATCACAGTCTTAGAGCCACTTCCATTTCCAGTTTGGGAATTAGTTTGGGGTTCCACTTGGGGTCCAACTTGGGTCTCCACGTTGTTGTTGTTCGTCGCCATCTGAAACACAACAACCAAGTTAAATTTCCTGTTTTTCAAACTGTAATCGACACTCCCTCGATCGAATATGTCTTAAGATTGTTACACAAGGGTGTACAATTACAGAAAAATTAATACAATATAATTGACAAAAACAGAAAATAAAAAAAAAGGAGAAAGTTGCTGAAATTTGCTGCACGAGCCCAATGAAATCACTGTCTCCTTAAGACATATTCGATCCCTCACCGAGTGTGCTTGAGTTTTTCTTGGATCGCTTGTCTCCCAGGATAGAACGTGCGGACCGGGGGCACTTTGCACCTAAGTTCCCGGCGAGCTGAACTATGCTTGAACCAGATCACCTCTTCTTTCTATATGCAAGCTAGGAGGCCAATAGAGGAAGTAACAATATGCAACAAGAGAATGGAGGAGGATTTGCTGGAGAAAGATGTTTGGTTTCTGCTGTGTTTTCTCTCTAGAATTTGCCAAAGAATTTTCCAAGTTATCTCAAATGTTGTTAACAAACAACTATTTAAAAATTTCAAAACAACCAAGAAAAACTGAAAATCAATGGTTTTAATTAAGTAATAAAATGTAATAAACATTTTTATTACGAAAATTAAACCACCATTAATCCAAAATCATTAGCCATAATGATTTTCATTTCAGTTTTCTGCATTTAATATTGGCTGTTAAATGTCCGCCCAGGATCTGCTCGGCCGAGTCTTATAGCCTGCTCGGCCGAGCAAGGCTTTCCAGAAACTTGGAACCTTCTGTTTCACTATGCTCGGCCGAGTCAACAACCCGCTCGGCCGAGCACCTCAGAAAAATTCAAAACCAAATTTTTGATTTACAAAATCAAATTTTATTTGGCCAAATCATTTGAGCATCTATATTTAATTCATCCAAAACCCATTTTGAACAATTAAATATTTGAGCATCTATATTTAATTCATCCAAAACCCATTTTGAACAATTAAATATTTAATTTTTCACAAACACAAACCACTTAGGTAATTTGACAAAATTACCCTTTAGAAATTAACCCATTAATTTCCTTCAAACATACTAATTTTTCCAACATGTTTTTGGTAAATTTGGATCAATGGTAAATTTGATGCTACTTCTTAAACTATGTACGATGTTAAACAGGGGTGAAGCTACCCTATCACTTATGAGACAACTATTTTCAATTGTTTTTTCATTGGAAAATTACGCGGCAAAACAAACTAATCAAGACAATTGAGAGATTAATAAGAACAAAACACACTAAAATAAATCACACAAAGAAACATACAAGAATAATTTATCCGGTTCTTGCAACAACAACTACCTCTGAGGCTGCTAACAAGCCAAAAATATTATCTCTAATATTTTCAATGATGTTACAAATTTGCTTTTAGACTATCACAAGTATTTTTAGTGCAATAAATCTAGTCATAGGTCAATAACGATTCATATCCAAGAAATGACTTATTTTTCTCCAAGCAAAAGATTCATCAAAAAAGAAAACCAAATATGTCCAATATTATTGTTGCCCGACCAAAGCACAATCGTGTTTTATGGCTTGCAAGACCGTACAAAAACATATTGGACAAACCGCAAATTCGGCTCCAGTGACACAACCGTATCAAATAGCACACCCGGTCGTTTCAGCCCAATTTTTTCAATTTCTCGGCCTCTTCTTCCACAATTGACTGGAACCTTACTTGAGTTTGTTTTTTGTTAGGACGTTAATCCGCCAATTCAAACGAACCATTTTAATACCTTTATTTTTTGTAAAATTTTGCTTTTTATTCTTAAAATTAAAAATTATCCCCATTTTTAATGAAGAAAAATTAACACTCAGTTAAAAATTTACCCTTTTTCAAAAGAATCTTGGCTCAATTTATAGAATTTTTTTGATGCGTATGAACTAAGCCTTGATTGTAATTTGTATCCCGCCTAACCTAAATTTCTAAGAAAGGCTACTTACATTACATATGCTCTTCATTCGGTCTTGCAATTAACCTTTTTTTATAATTATTTGGTTAAGTTTGTCAATTTCTTGATGAATTCATAACTAATTGTCCAACACATTAAATTAGAGATTGTCTAATTATGACATTTATTACTCATGTTCCAAAATTTAATAGCCTCTTATCCACTAATTAACGGTTAATCAATGGATAGCACACTTGTGTTTTTGTGATCACAAATAAAGTGTAATTAGGAGCGGATAAATAATTATCCACTAAGAAAAGAAAAGTAAGCATATTAATAATCATAGATCGATCACCCAGCTTAAAATAAATATGTCGTAGATGCCTAAGAAATATTTTGTATATTAAATGATGTTTTTTTTAATGATGAACCACGCCTGCAGGCGGCGAGCAGAGGATTCAAACCCTAGCCTTTATCGAGATGAGACTTTGCTTTATCACTATATCATTTCTTGGGTTAGGTATTGTTGGGCCCTACATTTTCAGTCAACATGTTTACAACTTGCATACAACAACTTGATACTAACAACTTGAGTTGTCCTATTTACATCTTGGTTATTTGCAGGTTGAGCTTTTTGTTACGTTGATCCTATTTTTTAGGGAATGTGTCAAAGGAAGCGAAGACTGATTCAACCACGTTTACTCAGCAACAGATCGTCATCTTCTCCTCAACGAACAAATGCGGATATATCTCCACAAGATCAGCCTTAATCCCGAGTTTTAAGGCCCATCTTTTCTCTTTGTTAATTAGTTTTATTTGAGGTATAAAAGGGAAACACACACTGTATTTTCACACACGTTCACTCTAGCCTAAGCTCCCTTTGTATACGCTCTTAGCATTGTAATCATCAAAGACACTTAGTAAACTTTTGGTCAAGGCAGGTACCAAAACCTCCCGGGGTTTTATGCCGGCGAACAAGTTGTTCAAGGGCTTTCCCTAGTCAACAAACATCTTGTGTCCATCTCCATTCAACTTGATAATCATTGTACCTAGATTCTTATCACTTTAGTCATTTTTCTTCCCTTCGAAATATACTTGTTGAAATTTGACCAAAACAATTTGGCGCCGTCTGTGGGAAACTTTGATTATTCAAGTAGAAATGGCCAATCCGTCGTTCGGCAGTCAAGCTGAGAGGAGCCGTCCGCTTCCTATTTCCAATGCCCAAGGCAATCCTCCTCCAAGTGCAGAAGCTGTCAATTTGGAGATAATGTCCAACATGGCGGACATGTTGAGGAAGATAGGCGATCGGTTGGATGGTCAGGAGCATACGAACACCATGATATTCAACGCCATTGATAACCTGCGTAAAGGGAAGCAAGTTGAAACTCAAGTATCTACTCCATTTTCACCTTTACTTCCTAGATCTTTGTTTGGTGCAGGTACAGGACCAAGCCATGTCGGGGATATTCCTATGACTAATACCTTGCCAGCAGAGAGCACGATCGTGGCGTCCATTCCAATCGAACAACCAAGATTCAGCCTGCCAGCTGGCCAACCTGCGTTGTCATCTTGTTACACCTATGCTACACCCTCAATGGGGCAAGCAGGGAACTTCTTTAATGCTTTTGATACTTCTGCATCTCGGTTTAATAACACTCCTCTTTTCGCAGAAAGTCAACTTGTTAAAGAAATGCAGACTATAAAGGATTTGCTTCGAAACATACCTGGAGTCAATATGCCATACCACCAAGTTTCTCCAACTTGCTACAATGAATCTCGCTTTGTTCCAGCAATAGCTAGTGTGGAGATCCCAAAGAAATTTTCAGTCCCTCACATGAAGAAGTATGATGGAAGCACCGACCCCGCAGAGCATGTGTTGCTGTATCAGGAATCAATGGACATCATAAGCATCCCCCCTATGTTTAAAGAAGCGTGTTTTTGCAGGGGATTTGGCTCTACTTTATCAGGACCAGCCTTAAAATGGCTAACAGGGCTCCCTCTAAACTCTATTTCATCTTATGCTCAACTTGTCAATATGTTCATTAAACAATTTTCGTGCAATAGGGCATTTGACAAGTTGACTAGTGATCTTTATAGAATTGTGCAACAGCCTAACGAAAATCTTAAAGAGTATTTGCACAGGTTTAACAAGGAGACAGTGACTATACCCAACTTGGATGTGTCCACCGCTACGGAAGCATTCCGTTTAGGCTTGAAGAAAAGCTCACTGTTCTATAACGAGTTGGTGATGAACCCTGCGAAACAACTTGAAGAAATCAGAACCAGGGCCTTGCCTTTCATCCGATTGGAGGAAGACAGTTTGGCAACGGGGAAGTCAACTGGGAGGACTCCTACTCCTCTATTTGAGCCTTCTGACAGAAGATCGGATTCCCATCACTATAAGTCCAACAGGGGCAAACCCCCTGTTAAATCTGAATCTTCTAGAATTCATGTTATAGATGATGATCAAGAGGGAGATGATAATGATTATCCAAAAATTTCGAATACGCTTTCGTGGAAATTGCAGGAATCTTGTGCGCCATGGGAAATCTTGGAGATAAAGCGAGGTGGCCCAAGAAGAACGACCAGTCAACAACTTGGAAGGACAAGTCCAAGTGGTGCGCATTTCATGAGGATTTTGGGCATACTACCGAGAATTGTTTTGCCTTGAGGAAGGAAATTGCTCATTTATTGTCCAAGGGTCTTCTTAAAGATTTATTGGGCAAGAAGAGGGTCAGAAGTGAGTCTAAAGAACCCGATTCAGGGGAGCAGTCCAGACCCGAGAAAGTTGCACCGCCTCCGGCCACCAAGGTAGTAAATGTCATTTCAGGTGGGTCTCATATTTGTGGAACAACTTACTGCCAAGCGTCATGCCAAAAGTTCTAAGGAGGATCACTCAGAATTGCCTTCAAGATGTCGTGACTTCACGAGATGGTCATGTTATTTCCTTTGAAGACGAAGATAAGGACAACACGTTAGATCCTCATCATGATGGTCTAGTTGTTCGGTGTGCATTGCCAACTGTGTGGTCAAGAGAATCCTTATTGATGGCGGGAGCTCGATCCAACATAATTTTCACTCATGCTCTTGAAGATATGGGTATTCCTTTATACGAAGTTGTGAAGAATTCATCCGTCTTTGGTAGGGTTCGGTGGGAGATAAAGCAAACGATCGGGGAGATCAAGTGCCCATCTATTTGGAGGGTATGAATGCTATGGAAAGATTCTGCGTGATCGAATGCTCTTCCTCGTACAATGTCATTTTGTGAAGACCTTGGATACACAACATGAAGGCCGTGCCGTCAACTTATCACCAGTGCGTCAAGTTTCCAACACCTTGGGGTGTGGCCAAGTTGAAGGGGAACCAACAAGTCTCAAAGAATGCTACAAGGTCAACATGAAAGCAAGTTCGGCCCTCGGCAAGCATAGCAATTAAAGAAGAAGCCCAGGATGTTCTTGAAGCAGTGGAGCATGAGACAAAGAGCGTTCTGTTGATGCATCGAATCCACGAGGCCCAAGTACAAGTTGGGACAGACCTCCCATCCGAAGTTGAGGAGGAGCTGATTGAGTTCTTAAAAAGCCAGAAATGTTGTTTTGCATGGCAACACGAGGACATGACGAGGATAAGCAGGGACATCATTACTCACAAGTTGAACATAGATCCCACCATCCGTCCTGTTCATCGAGAGAAAAGAAGGAAGTTTGCTCGGGGAGAGGAACCAAATCATAAAAGATGAAGTTGAGAGGCTTTTGAAGTCCAAGATGATCGGGGAAGTTCGGTACCCAAGGTGGTTAGCTAATGTTGTGGTGGTAGAGAAAAGAAATGGCAAGTGGCGAGTGTGCGTGGACTTTACGAGACTTGAACAAAGCCCGTCCAGAAAGACCCATTCCCTCTTCCTCATATCGATTCTCTAGTTGATGAGACAAGTGGCCACGACATCTTGACGTTCATGGATGCGTCTTCGGGGTATCAACAAATTCAAATGGAGCCTTCGACCAAGAAGATACGGCGTTCATGACTCCGGAAGGTATATCTTGTTACATTTCTATGCCATTTGGTCTTAAAAATGCGGGGGCAACTTATCAAAGGCTGGTGAACAAGATGTTCAAAGATCAACTTGGCAAGACGATGGAAGTCTACATAGATGATATGGTGGTAAAATCCAAGCATATGGAAGATCATGTTGAGCATCTCTACGAGGCGTTCAACATCTTGAAAGCTTTCAACATGAAGCTCAATCCGGCCAAAGTGCAACTTTGGTGTTAGAGCGAGTAAATTCTTGGGATATATGGTGACCAAAAGGGGATTGAAGCCGGTCCGAAGCGGTCAAGGCTATTCTCAACTTGGAATCTCCCAATAACATCAAAGACGTCCGAGAGGTTAACGCAGGTAGAGTAGGCTGCTTTGAATAGGTTTATATCTAAATCATCGATAAGTGCGGGTTATTCTATGAAGTGCTAAGAAAGAACAAACTCTTTCAATGGACTGACCAACATGAGGCAGCTTTTAAGCAACTTAAAGAATACTTGGTGATGTCACCCCTACTTGCCAAACCAGAGCATGGTGAGCACCTTTATTTATACTTGGCTGTATCTGAAAATGCTGTTAGTGCAGTATTGGTGAAGGAAATCCAAGGTGAACATCATCCTGTATACTATGTAAGTAAGTCTCTATTGGACGCTGAAATAAGTGTAAGTACCCAAATCCGGATCGTCCAAATCCGTCAGAAAGTTAACCGAAATCCGTTAACTGGCCCGCTCCAGGTTAACCGGAACTCGTTAAACTCCCCGTTGCTGTGCCAACGAGACGTCCGGGGATCGCCCGTGCATCCCGACGTCAAACCGTACTTATCACGTGACATCTCACGTAAAAGTATGGCTTTCCACAAAACGCATTTTCCGGCACATTCCGGGCGTTTCGGACATTTCCTGACTGTTATTTTAAAAAACGGACAAACCGGGACCGGGGAACGAACTCCCACACTTACGGTGAGTCACGGGACACGTGTCACCGCATGCCACCTCCCTCTAGTCACTCGTCAATCACAAATCAAGGCCAAAAGACCAAAATACCCCTGGTTTGCAAGCCAAGTCCTAGGACTCACCGTGCAATTTTCTGAAATTGCCAACAAGTCCTCCAGATTTCCAAAATTCCCAAAACCCCCGAAATTCGGTCAAGTTCGGCCGGACTCCTACTGCAATTTTCACCCTATAAATAGAAGTTGCTGTCAAAGGCAAAAAAAAGGGATTTTAACACCAAAAAATCACATACCCCACGGTCCAAACTGGTTTCCACCCCTCCCGAGCTCCCATTTTGTCTCGATTCGCGTGAAACCTTCGTATTTCGATCAAATACGCACCCTACAACTTCGAAACAACCTTTCGAATAACTTTCCGTGTCCCGTGCACACCTCCCGAGCCAAAGGAGTCGACCCTAGCCATAGGTATAACTCCCTCTCTCTGAATCTTCCGTTTCGTCTCGGTTTACGCGCCAGTCGCTATAACTGTTTCGAACGTCATTGTCAAAATGTAGACGCCTCCGTCTAACGGGGTCCGATACGTTTTAGCCCCTCGATCCTCTTCTCTTTCCGTAAGAGAAGTAATCACGGGTTAAAACGGCGTTCCGACCCCGTTCCGTTTACTTTCACGTCATTTACAATTCCGAGCCGTTTGGCCTCGTTGATCGTCATTTACAATTCCGAGCCGTTTGGCCTCGTTGATCGTCATTTACAATTCCGAGCCGTTTGGCCTCGTTGATCGTCATTTACACTTCCGAGCCGTTTGGCCTCGTTGATCGTCATTTACAATTCCGAGCCGTTTGGCCTCGTTGATCGTCATTTACAATTCCGGATCGTTTGATTCCGTTGACACTGCTTTAAATACTGTCATTTACAAGTCCGATCCGTTTGGATTGTGATAGTATTTACTTTTCAAAAGTCCGAGTCGCAACCCGATTCGTTGATCGCATATCATTTAATACGCATTTTTCCGTAAAAATCGTTAACAATGTAATGCCCGGTTCAAAACCGGAGTTCGTCCGTCGAACTCTCTTTCAAAACGCGCGACATGACGTTCGGCCTCCGAATGCTCATCTTCAAACTCAAAGCCGCCATTTGACCCTTAAAATCATTTAATACGCATTTTTCTCGTAAAAATCGTTAACAATGACTCATTTCAACTCAAAGTCGACGTTTGCCACGCAAACGCTCATTTCAACTCAAAGTCGACGTTTGCCACGCAAACGCTCATTTCAACTCAAATCGACGTTTGTCATTCAAACGCTCGTCTTTTCAAACAAAGTCACCTAATCAACGTTTGTCACTCAAACCAAGATTAAAGCTTGTCATTCAAGCCCCCATTTCAAAAGACACACACACACACACACACGATTTCGAGAAAGGTAGAAAGACTCGTCATGCGAGGCGTTTCGGGCGATCTCGTAATACTCAACCCGAAACGTAACCTGACCTCCGAACCTAACAATCTCTGGTACAAAAAGCTTTTTACTCGTTTTCTTGATAAAAATGATCCCGTTTTCAAAGCCTTTTCCTAAGTTTTTGCTACCAATAAAAACGACACCATTTTCGCAATAGCCGTTTCTCAACGTTTGGGCTCAAAATATAAAACCGCGTGGCGACTCCTCATTCTGCTCCTTCCCGTGAAGCGAGGTCTCAGACACCAACCCCCCGCGAAAGACAACCGCCTTTTCCGCCGCGCCCCGCGCGCGAAAAAGATCGGGTAATTTCAATAAGGTACTCTCATCTTGAAAAATTAATATTAGCCTTAACTACTGCTGCTACAAAATTGCGTCATTATTTCGAAACACATTCTATAACTGTTAGAACTAATTATCCTGTAAGGAATGTGTTGAGAACTCCAAAGATGTCGGGCAGATTGGCCAAGTGGTCGGTCAAGTTGAGCACTTATGATATTTCGTATGAGCCAAGAACAGCCATCAAATCTCAGGCCCTAGCCGATTTCATAGCCGACTTCAGTCCCAGTTTACAACCCGAGGTGGAACTGGAAGTGCAACAACTTGAAGGTAAAACTATTCCCAGATTTTGGACATTGTTTACAGATGGAGCTTCAAATTCCAAAGGAATTGGCTTGGGAATAGTCCTAAAATCCCCTCAAGGTGATATCATACCTCAAGCTGTATCTTGTGAATTTGGTGCAACAAATAATGAAGTCGAGTATGAAGCTTTAATCATGGGTTTAACCACAGCTTTAAGTTTAAATGTTACACATATAAATGTATTTGTTGACTCTCAATTGCTGGCTAACCATTTTAGTGGCAGTTATGTGGCGAAGCATTCCAAGATGGCTCTGTATCTCCAACATGTTAAGGCTTTAGCTTCGAAATTCCTATCATTCTCTTTGGAACAGGTCCCCAGGGAAGAAAACGCAGAAGCAGACGCCTTGGCCAACTTGGGTTCAACTTGCAAATCAATGTTGCACACTAATATCCCCATTATTTATGTTAAGTACCCGGTAATAGACCAAGTTGAAGAAACTCAAGTGGTTACTCAACCTACTGGGGCACAAGATGCTAAACCTTCTTGGATCCAACCTGTAATTGAGTTCCTTCAACTTGGAACTATTCCACCGGATGTTAAGAATGTTAGGTCTTTTAAGATTCGTACTTCAACTTTCGTTTTGATAGATAATGTGCTATTCAAGAGGTCTTTTGCAGGACATTATTTGAGATGTGTCGATAACGAGCAAGTTGAACTAGTACTCAAAGAAATCCACGAAGGAATTTGTGGGAACCATTCTGGTGGGAAAGCACTGGCGTCGAAGGCCCTCAAGACAGGATACTATTGGCCAACCATGCGTCAAGATGCTATGAGCTATGTACAAAAGTGTGATGCCTGCCAAAGACACAGCAACATCTTGCATCAACCTGCTGAGCCTCTACATTCTATAGTCTCATCTTGGCCTTTCATGCAGTGGGGCATGGACATTGTAGGCAAGTTGCCTAAGGCTCCCGGAGGCAAAGTGTTCATGTTGGCATTAACCGATTATTTCTCAAAGTGGATCGAAGCAGAAGCTTATGTACAGGTAAGAGATAAGGAGGTAATCTCATTTCTGAAGAAAAATATAATTAGCAGGTTTGGTGTGCCATCAGAGATTATATGTGACAACGGGTCACAATTTATAAGTAAAAGGACCAGGGATTTTTGTACTCGCTGGGGCATTAAGTTGATCATGTCTACGCATGTCCACCCTCAAGCCAATGGTCAAGCTGAATCAAGCAACAAGTTGATCATCAACAACTTGAAGAAGCGTCTAGATCAAAAGAAGGGAAAGTGGGCTGAAGAGTTACCACTTGTACTTTGGGCAGATAGGACTACTACAAAAGGAGCCACAGGTAGAACTCCATATTCGTTGGTATATGGAGCGGAAGCTGTAATTCCAGTTGAAGTGACAATCCCAACAGCAAGGTATGGCTTATTAACTCAAGATGAAAATAATCTCTTGTTAACTCAAGATTTAGATACAATTGATGAGATCAGGGATTTAGCCAAGATAAGGATGGCGGCTTATCAACAACGAATTACAAGATCTTACAACAAGAATGTCAGAGTCAGGAGATTCCAGGTTGGTGACTTAGTTTTAAGAAAAGTATTTCAAAATACAAGAGAATTGAATGCAGGTAAGTTAGCCCCCAAATGGGAAGGACCATATCTCATCGATGCTGAAGCTGGCAAAGGTGCATATTGGTTGTCAACCCCAAGTGGGGACAAAATCCCTAGAAGTTGGAACGCCATCCACTTAAAACTTTACTTCATGTAAGTCCAGTTATTTGCAACTAGACTTCTCAGGTACGATTTATTTTAAGTTGTCAAGTCCATTCGTATATTTCAAGTTGTTAATTTTTGTTGAGAATCCTTACTAACTTAAGCATCGGAGGGGCGTTAGCTACGCTAACGCCCAACCCTAACATAAATCTGTTTTGCGAGGTGCAACTTGAGCAAACGGAGTAGGCTCAACATGTTGACACGCCGGTCACGGGCCGATACTTGTTGGGACCTAAGCTGGAACAGGACAAACATGTTGACACGCCAGACGGGCGATACATGTTTGAGCTGAGGAAGAAAAGTTCAACATGTTGACACGCCAGTACGGCTGATACATGTTGAAACTTTAGCTGGAGAGGGATGGAACTTGTTGACACGCCAGGACGGCTGATACTTGTTCTATCTCTTCAAACGGTTACCTCTATCAAAGGTATAAATTACATATGGTTAAAAGATATTCATCTTTTCTTACGAATTAAGGTTTTGACACCTTCGCCTGGGCGCACGTTTTCACACTTGTCCAAGTTGTGAACTACTGGTTGTAACATTATCATGTTACCTAAGGCTTATAGCATCAACATGTTATCTAAAAAACAAACAAGTATTTCCTAAAGGCTTAAAACACTTTCATAAAAAACCTTAAAATGTTTTCAAAAGATTTTTGCAGCTAGGGGACAAGTTGGGTAAGCCAACCAAATCCCTTAAAACCTAAGAAAAGCATGGAGTACTAGACCAACCTAGTACTCCCAAATAGATTGTCTCGGCTCTTATGAGCCATTACGAAATAAAAACTTGTTTTGGGGACATTCCCCCCATTTGTGGTGCATACCAACAGAGGTATGACACATAAAAACCCAAAAAAAAGATTGTTTTTTCACCCATCCAAAATGTTTCAAATTGTTTTTAAACTTCTTGGCCTGCTGCCGCCGATGTTGTAGCCTTCTCCCCTTGATCATTTTGAGCTACCACTATGGTACTCAGGGCTTTGTCAGTATCATAAATCAAGGCTTCGAGAGCCGCGGAGTTCACCTCTTCTGCATCCGCTGGCTCCCCCATATGGTCCTTTAAAACTCTTCTTTCCTCCTCCAAGTTCCAAGTTGCGGCTTGTCCATTCTTATATTCCTCCATCATTTGAATTCGGGCCTCTAGCAGAGTCTTGGTAGCGTTAAACGTGAAGTTCCCCTCTGCAACTTCAAGCTCTTTCATGTGGGCCTTGTTCTCAGCACGGACAGCTTCCACTTCTTTCCCCAAGCGCTCAAAATCCTTCTTCAAATTTTCCACTTCACCAGCATGCTTATTCGCTTCCTTCTTCAATTTTTCTACTTCCTTTGCACTTTTTGTGGCCTCCTTCTTTGACTCTGCAGCTTCATAACTGCACCTCGCCGCTTTGATCTTCAGTGCATCAATATGGGCCAAAATAGGGATCATAATTTCCTGCATAAAAGAAAGCATTAATATTTTATCAAACTCTTTGGTAAAAGGTTTCTTCATTTTTTACCTTCTCAACAAAACTTGGTATAGCAGCTCTAAACTTCTCTCCTAACTTCACCATATCCATGTCACCATTTGTGTCCGTGGCCTCAGCTTCCACCAACTTCCTCTTCTTCGCATCCCCCTTCAACTTGGATGCAGTCACATTGGAGCTAGCCACAACAGATACGGGGGTGGGGGTTTACTGTCTTTCCTTGCCAAGCTTTTTGCTCTAGCCGCAGCTAAGGAGTCGCAAAGCACTAACAGTATCCTTGGAGCGAGTGGCTGCAAAAAAGGATGAAGAGTTAGAGCAAAACAAAGGAATTAGGACAAGTTGGAGATAGGCAAAGACTTAAGGTTTTTGATTAACCTGTAGACATCTGGATAGGCTCAGATAAGGCTTCTTCAGGGTTTGTTTCTCGGGCTTCTTCAGGATCAACTTCTCCTTACGGATTCGCAACAAATTGGGTATCGGTGCTTTAAAAGTCCTCACTAACAAATCCAACTCATAAATCTTGTTCACATTCTCCTCTGTATTATTCTTATAGGCAAAGAGCACATCCAGTTTCGCAACTAAGCCAAATGAGATTCAAAGAATTAGTTAGTGGACTATTAAGGAACATCATTAGAATAAGAAAAATTGTCTCCACTACCTTGAGACCTCCATTTGAAGTTGGCACCCTCATCCGACACCAGGGTATTCTTCTTCGCAAAAAAGAACTTATTCTTCCACCCTCTATCACCGGGATCAATGTTGTCATTCAAGAAAGACATCCTCCCAGACCTAACCCTAAACCCATATCTCCCTAAACCAAAACTCCTAATCTCAGTTGTGAAAGCAAATTCTTCTAAACCAATTTCCAACTCTGTTTCCGCATTCAACCTTACTAGGGTTTGAAGGCTTCTCCAACCTTGTGGCATAAGTTGAGCGTAGTTAAGTTTTGTGGAAACGAAAAACTTGGTGATTAAGATTGGGAAAGGGAATTTCAAACCAATAGTAAAAGGGTATTCAGGAAAGCATACCCATTCGGGAGAGTAGCATTCTGGAGTTAGGTCAGGGTGTGTGAAAAACTCAGTTTCGAATGCCATGGCGTGATTCTTTTTGATAATCTCTAAATTGGTAGCAGGGATTGTACACTTTTCTTTGTCTGGGTTCTTCAACATGTTTTGGGTTAGAAAACCCGCGGGCAAACCCTCACCACTCTCGATTAAAGCCACCGTCTTTTTCTTCCCCATTTTACAAACTTAAGCAAAAAATCAAAGGTGGAATTGAAAGGAAAACAAGAAACTCACCGTAAATCTCTACTTGATTTTCCTCTCCGACCGTCTTCCCTGGTTCTTCCTCTAGAAACCTCTGTGAAAGCTACGTTTTTGATTTGGTGAAAGGGAGAGTTGGAACAGGAGTCTATTTATTTATGGAGATTGAAGGTGGTTGGGACTCATACCTTTTTGCCTTGGAAAACTACTTAAAAACCGTCCCATCGCGTCCCTTTTTCTTATTTAAAACTGTCGTTCTTTTCTTCCATATTTGGCAAACTTTTTGAATCTTTCTGTCTCTTTATATTCTACATTTTAAAATTCAAAAAGTTTGGGGGCAATTGTTGGGCCCTACATTTTCAGTCAACATGTTTACAACTTGCATACAACAACTTGGTACTAACAACTTGAGTTGTCCTATTTACATCTTGGTTATTTGCAGGTTGAGCTTTTTGTTACGTTGATCCTATTTTTTAGGGAATGTGTCAAAGGAAGCGAAGACTGATTCAACCACGTTTCCTCAGCAACAGATCGTCATCTTCTCCTCAACGAACAAATGCGGATATATCTCCACAAGATCAGCCTTAATCCCGAGTTTTAAGGCCCATCTTTTCTCTTTGTTAATTAGTTTTATTTGAGGTATAAAAGGAAAACACACACTGTATTTTCACACACGTTCACTCTAGCCTAAGCTCCCTTTGTATACGCTCTTAGCATTGTAATAATTAAAGACACTTAGTAAACTTTTGGTCAAGGCAGGTACCAAAACCTCCCGGGGTTTTATGCCGGCGAACAAGTTGTTCAAGGGCTTTCCCTAGTCAACAAACATCTTGTGTCCATCTCCATTCAACTTGATAATCATTGTACCTAGATTCTTATCACTTTAGTCATTTTTCTTCCCTTCGAAATATACTTGTTGAAATTTGACCAAAACAGGTATGTACATGAAATGATGTTATTCAGCATAATTAGATTTGTTATATAAGTCGCTATATATATATATATATATATATATATATGTATATATATATATATATATATATGTATATATATATATATATATATATGTATATATATATATATATATATATGTATATATATATATATATATATGTATATATATATATATATACACATATATATATATATATATACACATATATATATACATATATATACATATATACATACATATATATACATATATACATATATACATACATATATACATATATATATACATATATACATACATATATACATACATACATACATATATACATACATATATACATACATACATACATATATACATACATATATATATACATACATATATACATACATATATATATACATACATATATACATACATATATATATACATACATATATATATATATATATTTATATATATATATATATATATATATATATATATATATATATATATATATATATATATATATATATATGCCATCCAACGGACTACTTAGCTTTAAAGCCAAGTTCATCTTTCAAAAAATGAACATTCAATCATGAGGTTAAATGATACTCCCTTCGTCCCATGATAATATATAAACTTTTCTTTTTGGGCATCCCACAATAATATATACTTTCCTAAAATGGAAAGGAATATTTACTATTCCCTCCACTCATTCTCTCTCCTATATTATTTTAATACTCACATAATCATTATAATTTACTATTCTCTCCACTCATTCTCTCTCCTATTTTATTTTCACACTCACATCACTTTCAATATAATATTTCCTTCTTAATTTCCGTGCAAAACCCAAAAGTCTATAAAAATGTGTGACGGAGGGAGTACGTAGGATTATAACAAAATTAACAATCAAGTACATCAAAAATTGTACTCATAATCTCATAAAAAATTGTCATGATTTTGTTTCCCAAAAAATAAATGCCATTTTTTAGATAAGAAATTAGTGTTGGAAAAATTGTCTATTTGACAATAAATAAGACTTTCTTGATTTTAACGAAATGACAAATAATATAATGAATCATAATATAATTAACGGGACAGGAAATAAAGATAAACTAGAATGCAAAAATTAAAGCAAACCGAGTAATTAAAGAAGTCGAGTCTTGTGTTGGACACAATCTCTGCAAGAAGATACTGCCCCACATTGGTGCTCACGGATTAGCGGCAATCTTCTCTCAAGATGAAACGACTTTACAATCGTTAATAGGAGCACTCCAATTTAACGACTTCGGCGAACAAAATTCGTGTTTGACACTTCCAGACTTTGAAGAAGACTTATGCAACGAGATGCTCTATCTTCTACTTCATAATGTTAAGAATTTCGTTGAATTCTGTGACTGAATTTCATAATTCAGTTAAATATCTAACTGAGTTAGTTAACTTCGTTAGATATGTGATTCTCTACTTCTAGTGAGAAGAGAGAGTGAATATGTGAAGTGAAAGAATGATTGAGTGAATTGAATGAATTTGACAAACTAGTGGGGGTTATTTATAGTAGATGAAGAGTTAGGGTGTCTCTTGGAAATAGGCACAATTGGTGTCTGGTGGATTCTGGACCGTTGGATCAGATCTAGATGGAGGGAGGAGATCTGCTAGGTCAGCCCAACAGACTTGACCCGCCTATTTGAAAAGGCATGGGTCACACCCACCTTTTCAAGAACCATCACAACCCAAATACTCCAAATTGGATCTGCCGGCCCACCTTGCTGAACCCAACTGGGCCTCGGCCCAAACCAAGCCACCCCAAGCATCCGTCGGCCCACCTTGCTGAACCCATCTGGGCCTCGGCCCAAACCAAGTCACCCCAAGTCCACGAATTAATTTGGACCGAACCACCATTGCTAAGCCGAACCCGCCTTGGACCAAATCGAACCATGAACCGAGCCAACTTTTGTCAAAAGTTTAAGGCTCCTTAGCTCCTAGCGACGATGCGGTCGTGCGAAGTGAAAAGTGCGCCCTAAACCACCCATTCCGCCCTTCGCGCGTTGTTGTAAGTACCCAAATCTGGCTCATGCCTTCCGGTTAAGTTTCCCGGCAATTCCCCGGACTTTCCTAAAGTTTGGGAGCAATTTCGGAACTGTTCCGAACCTTCCGAGGAATGAAGGGACTGCTTAAATTAAAAAAGCACATTTTCCTTAATGTGGAAAACCTTCTAGAAGTGCCACCTTGCATGATTCTAGAAACATGCTGAGTCACAAGGGATAATGCCGCACGGCTGCATTAGGAGGGAACTCCTAGCCGCACGGCCTCATTTGCTCTATCCAGACTGCCTATAAATAGAGCCCTCCTCTACCCATTTTGAGATAACAAATTTTCAGCATAAAAACTCTCCTAAAATATCCTACGAAGATCAGGAAGCTGAAGGTGCCAAGAAGCCACCTCCCTCCTCCTTGAAGCCTTCAAAGTTGGTTCATCCACTAGGCAAGCTCCAAAAAAGAAGAGGTCACCACCATTGGTAACCTCTCACTCCCTTATCTTGCATTATATTTGTTATATGTGATATACTTGCTCCTTGCATTCATATATTGCTATATCTTATTTGGGACTTGGTATTTGTTGTTAAAGATCCTATCTTTGAGCATATAAATCATTTTTACCTTCCCTTTGCATCATTTGCATTACCATTGCATCCTTTGCTCATAAAAATGTGATCTTTAGCATCCTTTGTTCATAAAAATGTAGTCTTTGCATTAAAGGTGCATCATTTGCACCTAAAAATCTCCTTTTTGTTTACAATAAAAATGCATTCTTTGCATATAAAAATCATGTCTTTACAATAAAGGTGCATCCTTTGCACCTAAAATCCATTTTCATGTACAAAGATGCATCCTTTGCACTAAAAATCATGTCTTTACAATCAAAGTAGCATCCTTTGCTTTCAAGATGTAGTCTTTATGCATCCTTTGCATATAAAACACTATTTTTCCACATAAAAATGCATTCTTTGCATTAAAAATTCTTTCTTTACATAAGAAGCATCCTTTGCAAATTAAAGAGCATCCTTTGCACCCAAAAATGTCATCTTTTCACTAAAAATGTCATTTTTAACATGCATTTCCCTAGTCCCCAATTGGTACTTGATGCAACCTTCGGAACGGACCGGTGTAAAGATCCTATCTTTACATCGTTTTTTTCATTAAAGGTTCCACAATCTCTTTAGAAAGGGATAAACCTTGAACCTATATCTCCGATTATCACTTGAGACGAGCATAGTAGTCCCTAGACAAGCTCAATCGTCTCAAGGTGTAGGATCGATGGGCTAAGGTCACTCTTTTCTAAAGAACCTCATTTTGGATTATAAAAGAGAGTCCTTCTCTCGATCACGCAATACCCAAGGTCAAGTAGCGATGATAACAAGTCCAAGATGAGGACGGGATCAAAGTCCCGAATACATAAAAATCCAAGGAATCTCGAGCGACAACCAACTAAATGGTTTGTACGTCCGGAAAATAACTTGGAACATTCCCCCCCCCCTCTTTTCAACACATGCACACAAGAAAGCACGAAAAAAGGAATCTAGGGAGACTTGCTACGGCAAGGCACCTTGGGTGAACGACGATCCGTTCTTCCCAAGGGGTAACTTAACCTCCGAACCCTAAAATCCTTTTTTTCAAAGTTTTGAGGAAATCAAAATGGCGTGGCGACTCCATTTTTCAAATTAAACCGGATGTTTTCAAACTCGCGTGAATCCAATCTAAAAAACAAAAAATAGAATTTGGGCACACATTCACAGTTTGGCGACTCCGCTGGGGACATCCCAAAGGAGAAAAGCTTTCATTTTCAAAATAAACGATACCCGGTATATAGGTGGAAACCATTTAACCTTCCTGTATCGCTTCCTAACCCGGGGCTTGGGATAAACGGTGGTCTAACAATCCCACGTACCGGTATCTCTTTTCAAAAAAAAAAAAACTAAAAAGAAAGCTTTTTTCCTTTGAGCGGGTTAGACTCCCGTCACGGATTCCAATTATCGTGTTTGCTTTCTTTCCTTGCATTGCATTGCATCTTGCATCTTGGGAATTGTGCATACTCTGAACAGGAAGCCTACTAAAAGGTGCCTGAAATGTTCGGGAAGCAACCTGAAATTGCAAAGGAGTGGAACCTGGAAAATTGATCCATGCAGCCGTACGGCTTAATCCTCCTTGGATTCTGACCGGGCGGCCTCAGTGGCAATTCCACCAGGACAAAATTGAGATTAATCTGGCAGCCTTGGCAGCTTGGGGCTATTCAGTTCCAAGGCCGGCAGGGCTCCCGAGAAAATTTACGTGCCTTATACATTGCATTTTCCCCGTCCCGAAAAATCATTCCTTTAAAACACATTTACGAAAATCTCTGTTTTAACTCAAAAAGGAACATTTTTAGGAGGTCGCACACTACGCGCACCTTATATATCACTGTACACTTTGCACGCACGTCCCTTTAAACCGGGGTGGTTTTCGATTGCGATCACGGACAGCCTTACGATGCTCCCGGGCGCGCACGGAATCACCCCAAACTCCCCATGGCAGCCAGTGTCGACCAATGCATAGTCTGTGTCACACGTTTCAAAAAACCGTGACTTTTAGTTGGTTTTTGGTCTAGTCCGTGTCATATAGCCCAGTTGCATATCCCCGTAAAGGTCAAGCCTTAGTTCATAACGGAAGTCTAGATCTTCCGCACAAGCGAAGCTCTGCCAAAATTCCGACAAAGGAAAAAATGGCAAGATCTTGACTCCGGCGTTGACTTTGACCTTGATCCGCACGGAATGCGTAAGAGTCGAGACCGAGTCTGTGCCAAAAATCCAAAGATCTTTCGCTCAAGCGAAGCTCTGCCAAAATTCCAACAAGGAAAAATTGGCAAGATCTTGATCCGGCATTGACTTCGATTTTGACTCACGCACGGCGTATGCAACGAAGTTCAATGTGACACTGTGTCATCCGGATTTTACCGCCCGACCCATGCCTATTATCTTCTCGGACATTACCGAAAAGTCAAAACGTCAATCGCGCAAGCGAAATTCTGCCGAAATTTCGTTAAGGCTGAAAGACGAGACTTTCTCGGTATTGCCTTGACTATAATTCACATCGCTCGTGCGTTAAAAGTTCCTATGACCCGCTAGACCCGTTAGGAGCGTTCTTCTCTCTCGATCGGTGGGATCCGCGTGCCTTATAGGACCCTCGCCCGGGGCTGTCCACTTTGGGAGGTCGAAATACAGGTGGAATACGAGGGGCTTATAGACGTAGTGACGGAACCCACTGATCCAGGATCTAGAGTAGTTGCGAAAAAGAAGGGCAGAACCCCTTTTCCAACCAAATAGAAACTAATGAAAGACAACATTTTAAGTAAAGCTGGAAGATTCTTAATTTGCATATTGCTTGAGCCTTGACTAAACACCTACCACGAGTCTAAACCTCTTCTATCCACTTTCCGCGGCGAAAGAAGTGGGTGAGAACACCGGTACAGCAGTTTGTCAGCGCAGAGATCTCAGATAACCCGTCAAAATCTTCAAGTCTCAGTTTCCCAGTGTCAAAATGGCCAACGTGGTAATCAACAGTGGCAATGACCAAGTCGTCGGAGAAGCCATCCCAGTTCAACCCAGACCCCATATCTGGTATGATGTGTGCGATTGTGAAGACTGTCTGGAATATGAGTATCAAGAATGGATTAACGAAGACGCTCCTTCAAGAAAGAAGAAGAAGAGGAAGTCCATGCAACAGAAATTAAAGAAAAGGTACGAAGCCGGGGACAAGAGCGTTGGAACTTTAGGGGAGCCTTCAGGCAAGTTTGACTACTACGTCAGTTATGCCAAGGAACCTACCAAGGAACCCGTCATTCAAAACGCAGTCCAGCATGATACCCCTGTAGTCAGTGACCCTCTCGAGGCAGAAAGTTCTGAATTTGTTGCCATCATGAAGATCAATGAGAAGCTAGCAGATTTGGAAGCAGAATACAGAAAACCCATAGAATACGTGGCCAATCAAGGAAGAATCAAGGTCTCTTCTGAAGAAGACTTCATCAGCATTATCCAGGCCAACCCTCCTGTTGGCTATACTGACAAGGTCGTGGTATCAAAGATCAGTAAAGAGAAGATGACCTATCAGCAGTGTATTGACAAGATGAGCCAGACCCTCCAGTCAATGAGTCCAGTTGTCACGAGGCAGGCTCGCCGAGAGATTGCATCAAGCTACTCTAGCTCCCCTCACCATCTTTCCAAGGTACCGGCCTACCAATGATTTCCGGCAAGTTTTGATCGGTTTGAAGTCTCCAACTTTACGAAGAATCTTGAAAAGGCGCTACTCCCGAGGCAACGGCGGGAAAGAGTAAACCCCGAGTCCAACCTCGTCAAACACTTCGAGTCAATAAGTAGTGTAGGGTCCAGAGTCGGTAGGGTCAAGATACGGTTGAGTCGGGAATCTTTGAATTCCGATCCTGCGAGTCATCCGAAGGCCTCACGCACGAGGATTATGAACATGTAATCAATGTCATCTTTCCCCTTGCTTTGAATGAAATGACAGATCTTTACGAGTATCCTCTTATTGCCAACTTAACAAATGATAAATTAACTCAAAACTTAACAACGATTAATAATGAATCATTTGAACAAGATGCAAACACACTAAACAAACAATACATTAAAGAAATCTTTAAGCGGAGTTACGAAAAAAGAGGAAAACCGGGCCCAAGCTGCCGAGGAGGTTTTGACAAGTGTTAACTTAGGTACTTGTCGAGAAACCTAAAGAGACACACGGATTGGAAGCTTCTTCCAGGGTTGAAAGGGACAGGGCGGTTAATCTGCTCGAGAGAATACATGGGACGTCTTTGCATGGTCGTACAAGGATATGCGGGGCTAGACAGTTCGATAGTAGAGCACGAGAATCCCTCTAGCACCGGATGCTAAGCCGATGCAAAGCGAGAAAATTCAAGCCGGAGTGGTCTCTACGAGGTCAAAGAAGAAATTGAGAAGCTACTGCGGGTAGGATTCATCGAGTCATCGAATATCCGACATGGTTGTCCAATATTGTGACCGTAACCAAGGCCGATGGGAAGGTGCGCTGCTTGTGTAGATTTCAGGGATCCGAACAAAGGCCGGCCCAAAGACGATTACCCCTTGCCAAACATAGACATCCTGGTGGACTCCACTACCAACTACGAAGTCAAATCCTTCGTTGACGGCTTTGCGAGGCTACAACCGGATCAAGATGGCCGAAGAAGACCAAGAAAAGACGGCCTTCACCACACCGTGGGAACTTACTGCTATACGGTAATGCCATTTGGGCTTAAGAACGCGGGGCTACTTATCAAAGAGGCGGCGACCGCGCTTTTTCATGACATGATCCACAAGGAGATTGAGGTCTACGTCGACGACATGATAATCCACTCCAAAGGCGAGGATGGGCAACACTTTGTTGACCTGCGAAAGTTCTTCGAGAGGCTAAGACAACATTCCATAAGACTAAACCCTGCCAAATGCACCTTCGGAGTGACAAGGGGAAAAGTGCTCGGGTATATGGTCACGGAGCAAGGTATCGAAGTCGACCCCCGAAAGATCAAAGCCATTATGGACATGAGGCCACCTCAAACCCGGACGAAGTCAAAAGCTTTATGGGCAAACTTCATTACATCGGCCGCTTCGTCACAACGGTTGACCACTATGTGCGAGCCCATCTTCAAGCTCATGAAGAAGAATGTAGACACAGAATGGACCGAAGAATGCCGGGATGCCTTTGACCGAGATCAAGGCGTACTTAGTACATCCTCCGGTACTATGCCCCCACATAGACGAAACCTCTTCTTGCTCTATCTCACATTTGATACGGCGGTTGGGGCTATGCTTGCTCGGGAGAAGAAAGACTCTCGGGTAGAAAATGCCATTTACTTTGTCGTGGAAGGCTGCGGGGGAGTGAGCTCAATTACTCGGCATGTGAAAAGACTTGTGCGGGAGCGAGTGCAGGTAGTCGGTAAAATTTGAAGCATTATATGCAAGCCCACCCTGTGAACTTGGTCTCGAAAATGGATCCCATCAAGTACATCTTTGATAAGCCATCCCTCTCGATGCGTCTAGCAAAGTGGTCCTTCTTTTAGGCGAATACGACATCAACTACGTGACCGAGAAAGGCCATCAAGGGTCAAGCATTGTCGAGACCATCGGCAAATTTCCCCGATAATGAGGACCGTGGGCACAGAACCCCAATTCCCGAGATGAAGGGATCTTTGTAGTCGAGCACAGCCGATGGCGGCTATTCTTTGGCCTGCTAACAAAAGAGGAAATGGCGTAGGGATGCTCTTGGTTGATCCGAAAGATGAGCACACGCCCATAGCCCTTAAGTTGAACTTCCACTGCCACGAACAATGTTGCCGAATATGAAGCATGCATTCTTTGGTTTAGAAGGCTGCCTTAGAAAGGAATGTCAAGGAGCTTGAAGTTTATGGAGACTCGGCCACGATCATCAACCAGGTCTCCAACAAATGGAAGGCTGTGGACCCTAATCTTCGGCGATATCATGCCTATATGGAGGAGTTATTTGGACGGTTCGGAGAAGTGACTTTCCACTACTTGCGAAGGGAAAAGAACAGATTCGCGAGATGCCCTAGCTACTCTAGCCTCACTGGTAGAGATCCCGAGGAAAAGCCATAAAACCCTTCGAGTGGGTAGAAGAGAAGCCCCGGCTTTCTGTTGTGAAGTAGACTTGGGACTGAGCCTATCAAGGAACCACAGTACAATCAAATTTACCGAGTTCCTCAAAGATGGAGAGTCGGCTTTCGAGACGAAGAAGGTAGACCAAAAGAAGGTGTCAAAGCCAAGAGCTTGCAAGCCACTGAAAAGGTTGGCCTCCCATTATGTCATTTTAGGAGGCAACCTGTACAAGAAGTAGTACCAAGGACCACTCCTCTTGTGCGTCACTCAAGAAAGGGCCAGAGAGTTGATGGCCGAAGTCCACAATGGTCCCTGCGGTCCTCATATGAATGCTAGAGCCACGATGCAAGTGATCCTCGAGAATGGGTTACTCTTGGATTTCCATGGAGACAGACTGTGTCCAGCATGTCCGAGTGTGCGACAAATGCCAACGGTTTGCCAACCTCAACCATCTCCCGCCTCATGACCTGTACTGCATGACGACTCCTTGGTCGTTTGCAACTTGGGGTATTGACGTGATAGGGAAGATAGCCCGGCGGAAGCAATGGGCATGAATTTGTGTTAGTAGCCATCGACTACTTCACCAAGTGGGTAGAGGCCAAGTCCTACAAGGTCCTCACTTCCAAGAAAGGTGGCCCGGTTTATCAAGGAAAACATAATGTGTAGATATGGGGTTCCCAATGAGATCATTTACGATAATGGGTCGCACTTTGAAGGAAGGCTGCGATAGGTTCTTGTCGAATTCAGAATCACTCGCCACAAGTCATCCCCATACGGACCTCGGACTAACGGGCCGTGGAAGGCCGCTAATAAGACACTCGAACGGATCATCAGGAAAATGGCCACCCGTGGTCGTGATTGGCCGAAAAGCTGCACCTGGCACTGCAGGGCTCTGAACATCTGTCGGAAACGGCCACAGGGAGAAACTCCTTTTGCCTAACCTACGGGATGGAAGCGGTGTTACCGGTGGAGTTGGAAATCCCGTCATTAAGGGTCCTCTGGAAAACGGTGTCAACGAAGTAGAATGGCTACGTAGCCGGCATGATGAGTTGGCCCTACTCGATGAAAAGAAGGCTAAAAGCCATGGAGCACACCCGAGCCTACCGGAGGCGAATGGCGAAGCATTTGACAAAAAGGTCAAGGCCGGGGACATCAAGGAGGGTGACTTAGTGTTGAAAGTGAAGTCCCCTACCGGAGACAACCCCACAGGAAAATGGGAACCCGTTTGGATCGGCCCGTATGTGGTGCGAGAAGATACTATCGGGAGGAGCCATGAAGCTTGCAAACACTGGACGGCAATCCCTTTGTCCACCCAGTCAACGGTGATAAGCTCAGAAGGTACTATGTCTAAAATAAAATAATAAAAAAAAAAAAAAAAAATCTTGGTGCAAAAGAGTAATGCCCGGCTAAGTGAAAACCCAAAAAGGGCGGTCTAGGCAAAAACGGGGTTGCACATAAAAATAAAAAAAAAAAGAAGAAGAAAAATCTTAGTGCAAAAAGAGTAATGCCCGGCTATTTGAAAACCCAAAAAGGGCGGTCTAGGCAAAAACAGTTGTACGTAAAAAAAATAATAATAATAAAAAAAAAAAAGGCCAAAAGACCTAATCCCGATAGTTCACGAGAATGAACTACGAAGACTGAGCCCCTTAGTCTTTCTTGTAAAAGGGGAACGTAGGCAGCCATTTATGGTTCGGTCTAAACAATAAAAAAAAAGGCGATCAAGTTTTCATGAAATGCGTCCTAAACAATAATAAAGGATATTCAAGTTTTCATAAAACGGGTCCTAATCAATAAGACATCTGAAATTTCCATGAAATTGTGTCTTGATTAATTTCTAAGATAATATCTCTTGTTCATTACAAGTTAAAAACTTCTTGATGAGTTCAAGCACGGTCTACTCTTGACTCTGCTAACTTTTGCTACAAAGATCTAAAATACAATAAAATGCCTAATAAACTACTGTGTTTGCAAAATGGCAATAAGGGAATCCTAAGAAAAGATCTATCAGCTGTCATTCACTGAGTCTTCTTTGGTCTTCTTCCCTTTACCTCGACCCCGTCGAGTTTTCTTTCTCTTCTTCTCCATGATGTCGGTCTCCCTCATCCCGATCTCCGGTATCCTCACTGGAGCCTCCATTAAACCTGTGTCAATGAGTGCCCTCTCAATACGGGCACGAGTCCGCACTTCCTCCCTCTGAGCCTCGATCGAGGAGCGACTTCAAAGCCTCTTATATCGAGCCTCCATATCTTTGATAAGGTCACCCGATCGGTTATGGCGACTCGCCTTAGCTTCGGTCTCTCTCGAGTCCTACTCGAGTCACGGTCGGCCCCAATAAAAAGCCTGACGCCTCTCTCCCAATATGACCTGAGTCGCTCCCATCTCCCTCTCGTACCAATCTAAGTAGGTCGTAGTCAAGATGGTACTCTTCCTGCTCTTGAGCATGGCCCTGGGTGGGAAAACAGTATATGTCCAATCCCTCGAGAAGAATGAAAAGCTGGCTGGATCCCTCATATCTAAGGACACCACCTCCATGGTACGGATGTCCTCCCAATAGCCTAACGGCTCCTGTAAGGCCCCGAACTGCCTGGATACCAAGCAGGGTATGTAGAAGGATGACCAACAGAACCCTGGAACCCTCACTACATAGGACTCCTGAAATGTCCTCCCTGAGGCCGCAACCTCCATGAGGTACCCACCAGCGAATATCCGAAGTGGATAACCTAGCCATCATCGGCTCCCGATCACCTGGTCTATGCTTTAGGCAAACCCCTTCGGGAAATCACCCAAGGGCACTAAGTCGGCAAAGCCCCGAGCCTCTCCTGCATCCATAAAGTCAACACGGCTGGACTCCCAGACCTCATAAAATGGTCTCCTCTAGCCATCCTATCAATGCCATGAAAGGTCTCACCCAAAACCAGTGGGACAATGTCCTTCCCAGCCCTGCAATCCCTAACCATGTCCAAGAGACCACCATGACAGACTCTCACGGACTCAGCAGTGAATAGGGATGAGAATATGCAGAGGATAAAGGCATCCATAGCCACCGTGGTCATGGCCATATCCGGGGACCCGAACCTGCCCGGGATATCAGAAAGGTCAATCCTATCCGGAGCTATCATCATCCCCTCAGCCTCTACCAGAGATATCTGCAGAAAAGATGCAAGCTTTGCCGCCACCGGCACATCTTCGATCAGAGGAATCGATATAGCCTCAATTTCTGGACCCCCAATCAAGGCTCGGAAGTCTTCATAGGTTGGGACAATCTCATTGTAAGAAAAGCAGTAAACGTGTCTACGGACGTCCCAAAACCTTGCTGCTGCTCTCAAAAGGTCCCAATCGGGCGGGAGATCCCTCAAATGCCATAAAGATTTGATCTTGAAGGTAGAATCGAACAGACCCTTGTGAGATTGAAAGTTATATCTCACCCAAGATTGAAGATCGGACAGAAAACGGTCTCTTCTCCCCTTTTGCAATCTAACAGGTTTCTCCATTGCAAAATGATCAAAGTTGATGTCTTTAGGTCAAATATGTGCTCTGGGAACAGTTGGGACAAGTCCAGAGTGAAAATGAAATGAAATGGCCAAGCCTTGATTTTATTTTGAAAAAGACCAGTCCAGACAGAACTGTAAGCCGCATGGCCTCTTTTGGTCCCAGGACCAGACCGCACGGCTTCATTTGCCTAATGTGGAAAACAATCTGTAGCAACCAAAGTTGCTGCCCAAGAGGAGTTCTCACCCCACTTTCTCAATAAAACCTGTCCCAAAACATGTCCAAAGACCATCCAAGCAGTTATATACAATCATAAATCATTTTGGCCCAGTTTCAGCCTCAATTTCAAACAAGAAAGCAGCCCCAAGGCCCAAGTAATATGCAAATTCATAAAGCATAAATTTAAAAAGCAAATAAAACATTAATACATTGTTTTCGCCCCATCGGCGCCCAAATAAAGCAAAAAAATAAACAAAGTGTGCATAAAATTGTTCATTGTTTGTTTTCCTCCTCCTAGATCAAATCTAAAGACCTCCTAGGCCTCTGATTCCTCCTCATCACTACTCAGCTCATAGAAGCTCGCCTCTCTCATCAAATCCTCGCTATCACTCACATCAGAAAGATGAACATTCACATGTTCATATTCAGCTAGCTGCTCCAGGATGCCGGCATTAGGTCCCTGCCCCCGAGGCAAGGCACTAGAGGAGTACTCTGAAGCCGATGAGGTGGATGTCGTGCCCCCTACGTGCCTCCTTTTGCGCACGGGCTCCTGCACGTTCGCTGCAGCCTTTGAAGCGCAAGCCAGCTTCTTCGAGGGGCCAGGCACACATCCTTCCACCCCCTTTGACCCGACTGCCGTCATAATTGCGAGCTGGAACCTGAGAAAAAGAGAAGAAAATCTCAGAAAAATCTCGAAATTGCAAAAAAGCAAAGAAATCTGAAAAAAAAAAAGGGAAAAGACCCTAAAGTGTACTCACAGTCTTTGTCGGGCGGCGAGTATCTTGGGGCTCCCTCGTTTCGGGGACAGGTATCCTGAACCTCCTCGGTACCCCGTTCACCACATAAGAAAGGTGAGCAGGAGGCATCGGCGGGTCAGTAGGCTCGGCTTCCCCATACCCCTGAGTGACAGCCAGCTTCACTAGCTTCTGTGGCGTCCTCAATCGCTGCTCCACAAAGGTAGCATATGGGGTAGCCAGATCAAAATACTCCTCAGCTGCTACGCCTGCCTGATACCTCGCTATCTCATCCGCCGGCCAGTCCCTGGGCTGCAGCATCCGTGCTGGAGGATCATGGGGGTAATGGCATCCAATGGAGGGACATGGCCATGCTGCCTAGAGAAACGGTCCCCCAGATAGATGACATCACATGTCAGCCCGGTCAACCATCGCCTCTGCCTCGTCGCCTCCACGGCCTCTCCTAGCAAAATCTCTGGATACCTCCCCCAAGGGTAGAATTCCACTCCATCATGCCCATCCCTGTTGATGACTGGTCTAACCATCTTGTAGGTAAAGGTGATCCAGGTCTTCCCGGTGAACTTGTCTCTCGCATCTCCCCTCCAGCGGATCATAGCGGGAAAGATGGTAGAATCACTCTGCTGGTTCCACGGAAAGAACCTGATCACCTCGCAAAACCAGACCTGCATGTTCAAAACATCAAAAGGGTCATTTTCTCTCATAAAGTCTCAAAGACATAAAAGAAAAGAGAAAGGAAAGAAGGTGAGAATACCTCAAGAGCAAAGGAGAAGCAGTCCATCGAGGCAGCCTTATTCCGGCTGTACATGTCCAGGGAGAAATAAAGCTCCGCCAATCCGGCCTCGCCCCAAGAGACCGTCCCAATCCCATCTACATCCTCCAAGGAGTCAAGAAGGCAAGTCATAGCCAGCGTCCCAGAATTGGCAAAAATGGTGACTGACAGAATCAACCACACAAAAGCCCTCGCAAGCTGGTGGGCAGTCACCTCATTAGCAGCAAATCCCTGCATGCAGTTCTGGACTGCCACCTCGACATTCCTAGTCTCCATCCCGAGCCCCTTAGGAATAAGCTCAAACCCAACCAAAGCTCTAAACTCCTCCGCCGTGATATGGTTCCTCCAGGTCACAGGCCTCCCGGTGAACTGCAAGCCAGTGATAGCAGTGAAGTCTGCAGGTGTCACTGTCAGCTCCCCCCAGCTAAGGTGAAAGCTGTGGGTGGTGTCCCACCAGAACTCCGAAAGGGCCTGGATCAAGCCCTTGCTCTTCGAGGTCACATGAATGCCTCTGCCGATAGCCTCAACAAACAAATCAAGGTCGGTAGCCCTCACTAGCTGCTTGGGGTTCACCCCATCCTTCTCAAAATCGGGCATCCTCTCCCACAGCCTCACTGCAATCTCAGAAGGTCCCCTAGATTTGTTCTCCTGTAGACAAGCACAGCAAAAGAAATGTGTCAGTCCTTCATCTCATTTCAAAAGCATGCATACATTCAAAAGTGCACATATTTTCAAAGAAAAGCATTCATAAAAATTTTCTAGCATCCTATGCGTAGAAAAACGTGTCTTTAATCACTTGAAACACGTCATGTCAAGCACATTGCTCTCCTAAGCACAAAATCCCAATTTTCAAAATTATTTGCACATAAGCATTAATTTTTTCTCAAAAATGGCATGCATGAATCCTTTTCATCATCCAAAATCCCGTTTTATCATCCATGATCAAAAATTGACCTAGTTCTAGCACATGCAAGGACTCCGTCACATTTTAGACAATTATTTTTACTCTATTTTCAAAAAATGGGTCATTCTCATTATTTCTTAAGAAAATTGCACATGCATGATCGTTTATCTTCTTAGCCTCATAGGTTAATCATCAAGATTCCAAAATCATCATCAAAAATCCTAGGAAAATTCGAGAAATTCCTAAAACTCGAGTCAAGCCCTAGAATCAATCAAAATTTAATAAAAAATCGACGGAATCGAGCAAATTAAGAATGCTTACCCCAACCGATTGAGGATTCATCGATTTATGCTCCCTCCTGCCCGGATAAAGCTCTGATGGAGGCGTAAGGAAGTCATACTTCCTCTCCGTGCGAACAAGCTCTCTCCTCCTCCTTCGAGCGGCCTCGGAGATGTTCCTCCTTGCTTGCCTTGGCATCGGATTCCCCTCCGGATCCATCTAGATCAGTAGAAGCAAGGGATTGAAGGATTTCTGGAAAAAAATTCTCTCCCTCCTCTCTCTCTTTCTCGGCAGAAGAAGGGCGGCAACAATGCCCAATGCCCGTTCAAATCTGATTTTAAATAATCTGGAAAAATCAGACTTCTAGCCGTGCGGCCTCTTTTGCCCCCGTCTCATGTCGGGCGGCTTCTTTTGCCCTGAGCAGAAATTACAGTTTTGCCCCTGGACTTTCCACTTGGGCATATAATTCCTGTTATCCTTTAACTAGGATAACGTCGTTTTCCAAAAGATATCCGTTATCTCCTAAGCAAATAGACTTTCCTCCCCAGTTGCCTCCGTTACTTCCGTTATAACGGAATGACGCTAGGTGACAACCTCCGAATTGTCAGAACTCTAAACTTTAGCTACCTCTATCACGAATAGAGAAGTACGCTCAAGTTCTCCAAACTTTAGCTACCACTATCACAGATTGAGAAGTATGCTCAAGTTCTCCAAACTTAAGCTACCTCTATCACGAATAGAGAAGTACGCTCAAGTTCTCCAAACTTAAGCTACCTCTATCACAGATAGTGAAGTACGCTCAAGTTCTCCAAACTTTAGCTACCTCTATCACAGATTGAGAAGTACGCTCAAATTTTCCAAACTTCAGCTACCTCTATCTCCTCGATAGTGACGTAAGCTTTAGTCAAATCAGGTGACAACCTCCATTAATTGTCAAAACCTCAAGGATCCTAGACATTGTTCCTAACTATCTAGTGATGCTTGAACTACGATCAAGGCTTGATTCCTCCGAGATACGTAGGAAGCCTTTCATAAAGGTCCAGCCATCCGACCGCAGTGGTCACCCTCTTCCATCATCACTCCTCAGTGGTGAAGCAGCCTTTCATAAAGGTCTAGCCATCAGACCACATTGGTCGCCCCTTTGTCATTCATCACTCCTCAGTGGTAAAGTAGCACCTCGTAGAGGTCCATATATCCGACCACATCGGTCACTTCTAGCATATCCCCAGTAGGATCAGTTGCTTGACCTCTCAGGTCACTTTCTCTTCTATTTCCCCAGCAAGAGACCAGTTTTCTCTTCACCATTCCCCAGCGGATCTTTTCTGAACTACGGTTTGGCTTGATTCCTCCGGGATACGTAGGTAGCCTACTTTAGGTTCAGCCAATTCGTCACATGTGACACTCCCTTTCCCCAGTGGATATCTATTCCAAACTACGATTATGGCTTGATTCCTACTCGGGATACGTAGGTAGCCTTCCACAGGTTCAGCCACTCGACCACCTTGGTCACCCAATCCGTCTCGGCATTCGCCAGATCGGATCCTTTTCTATCGACAACCCCACTCGCCCTGCAAGTGACATTGCCGAGGGGCTTCTGTAAGTACCCAAATCTGCCTCATGCCTTTCGGTTAAGTTTCCCGGCAATTCCCCGGACTTTCCTAAAGTCCGGGAGCAATTCCGGAACTGTTCTGAACCTTTCGAGGAATGAAGGGACTGCTTAAATTAAAAAAGCACGTTTTCCTTAATATGGAAAACCTTCTAGAAGTGTCACCTTACATGATTCTAGAAACATGCTGAGTCACAAGGGATAATGCCGCACGGCTGCATTAGGAGGGAACTCCTAGCCGCACGGCCTCATTTGCTCTATCCAGACTGCCTATAAATAGAGCCCTCCTCTACCCATTTTGAGATAACAAATTTTCAGCATAAAAACTCTCCTAAAATATCCTACGAAGATCAGGAAGCTGAAGGTGCCAAGAAGCCACCTCCCTCCTCCTTGAAGCCTTCAAAGTTGGTCCATCCACTAGGCAAGCTCCAAAGAAGAAGAGGTCACCACCATTGGTAACCTCTCACTCCCTTATCTTGCATTATACTTGTTATATGTGATATACTTGCTCCTTGTATTCATATATTGCTATATCTTATTTGGATTTTGATATTTGTTGTTAAAGATCCTATCTTTGAGCATATAAATCATTTTTCCCTTCCCTTTGCATCATTTGCATTACCATTGCATCCTTTGCTCATAAAAATGTGATCTTTAGCATCCTTTGTTCATAAAAATGTAGTCTTTGCATTAAAGGTGCATCCTTTGCACCTAAAAATCTCTTTTTTTACAATAAAAATGCATCATTTGCATATAAAAATCATGTCTTTACAATAAAGGTGCATCCTTTGCACTAAAAATCATGTCTTTACAATCAAAGTAGCATCCTTTGCTTTCAAGATGTAGTCTTTATGCATCCTTTGCATATAAAACACTATTTTTCCACATAAAAATGCATCCTTTGCATTAAAAATCCTTTCTTTACATAAGAAGCATCCTTTGCAAATTAAAGAGCATCCTTTGCACCCAAAAATGTCATCTTTTCACTAAAAATGTCATTTTTAACATGTATTCCCCTAGTCCCCAATTGGTACTTGATGCAACCTTCGAAACGGACCGGTATAAAGATCCTATCTTTACATCGTTTCTTCCATTAAAGGTGCCACAATCTCTTTAAAAAGGGATAAACCTTGAACCTATATCTCCGATTATCACTTGAGCGAGCATAGTAGTCCCTAGACAAGCTCAATCGTCTCAAGGTGTAGGATCGATGGGCTAAGGTCACTCTTTTCTAAAGAACCTCATTTTGGATTATAAAAGAGAGTCCTTCTCTCGATCACGCAAAACCCAAGGTCAAGTAGCGATGATCACAAGTCCAAGATGAGGACGGGATCAAAGTCCCAAACACATAAAAATCCAAGGAATCCCGAGCGACAACCAACTAAATGGTTTGTACGTCCGGAAGACAACTTGGAACATTCTCCCCCCCCCCTCTTTTCAACACATGCACACAAGAAAGCACACAAGCAAGCATGAAAAATGGAATCTAGGGAGACTTGCTACGGCAAGGCACCTTGGGTGAACGACGGTCCGTTCTTCCCAAGGGGTAACTTAACCTCCGAACCCTAAAATCCATTTTTTCAAAGTTTTGAGGAAATCAAAATGGCGTGGCGACTCCGTTTTTCAAATTAAACCGAATGTTTTCAAACTCGCGTGAATCCAATCTAAAAAACAAAAAATAGAATTTGGTCACACATTCACAGTTTTGGGTCCATTTTGAGCTAGAACAAAACTAGCACAATTGGGCTACTCCTTGCATGGTTGGTCCAATGGTCCACCTAGGTTGGCCCAAGGAGATCAACTTGTTGACTACTCCTTTGGATGCTTCCACTTATAAACTATCATCACTTTACATCTTTAAGCAATGTGGGATAACAATTTCATATCCCATAAACTCTTCATATACCCATTTCTTTGTGCATACTTTGAACATTAATTTCTCATTCACCACTAATTGATTTTGAGAAAATAAATATATCAAATTAATCTACTCCAAATGTAGATTATTAATATGCAATCAATTTCCATTTTCCTACAATGGAACCCAATGGAATTCTTGGTCAAAAGTCGATCAAACCTCACTTTCCAAAACCAAAATTCCAACAATCCCCCACATGAATGACAAATTAAATACATGCATGAATGCAGACTCGTCTGGAAGTTTCGGCAAACTATTATTGCATCGGGATAGGTAGCTTATGGCCTTGAACCTTCCCTAGTGAAATACTATCGAATATACTAGCCATTTGGTAGCGAGACGCTTTGAACCAGTGACTGTATAGTGTATACCAAGACAATAGTACTCACACAATAACAGCTCTAACACGTTTTGTTCTCACGTTTTGTCCATTTCGGCCCTAGACCGTTCTTGATTCATAAGTGTTTCAATTTAGAAGCGGCCTTATTACTTCTCACTTATATAGGTGATCTCCCATAAAAAGTATCCTGCTATACTCCACCACTTAGGTATAGGAATCATTAAAAGCTTGAAGCTTACCCTCACCACATGTCATCAGGTGTTTTAGCACTTAGATGGCTTCTGAGAATGAGTTATAATGAGTTCTAAGCGCACATACTAGAATTTTCATAATTTAGTTGTCTCATTGAACCAAGGGCATGGGATCTCCAATTCTCAAGGTTGAGAGTCCACTATGAATTTCTTTGTTTGTGTGGGTTTTGAACCTCATTTCCCTTACCAAACAATTTGATCTCCTATTCATATCCTTTGGTATACGGATCCGTTTTTGACTTCATATGGCCAGTTGTGACAGTCCCATTTGAGATCAATTGTCTTATGGTAATATGTCAATGACCATTGTGTCTTGACTTACTACGATGTTCTACACCTTTTCCTATTTCTCATTGTCGTCACAATGCCTTAGGTTATGTAGACACAAACTTATTCCACAAATGAATATCTTCCAAGACCATTTAGCTTTTATCTTTATCTAATGCTATCGACTCAGATTCCATATTGAATTGAGTTGTTCATGTTGTCTTGGAAGTTTGACACTGCTGCTACATTTATTATGAACACATTTTTCACCTTAGAGTTTATTTGTGTCTGATATCCAATCAGTATATCATTTTTATACTATTAAATATCTTATTTATTGTAATCTGTAATCACAAGAATATCTTTAAGTACTCCAAGTACTTTGACTATACTTAGTGATTTATTACAATTTTTAATTAGACTTTTAGTCTCTCTATAATGATCAATCTTTTCGAGTGATCAAATTCTTCTATCGGTCAGTTTCATCGAGTGGTTATTATCTCTGTACAGGGCCGACTTCCCAAGTATTCAGTATCTCTAAGTGGTTTGACTCCTTAGAGTCTACCTCTCAGGAATCTACCTTACAGATATTACCTCTCAAGATTCTACCTTATAGATTTCATTTCTCAAGAATCTATCTGTTACTTATCAAGAATTTAGCTTATTCGAGAGTCTATCTTGGAGAATTTATCTAACTCTTATGATTCTACCATTAAAGAGTCTATTACTTTAAGAATCTTTTCTCTTCAGATTCTATATCTCAAGAGTCTCACTTTCGAGATCAATAATCTGCCTTTTCAGATTAATAATCCGTCTCAATAGAGTTTATTTCTAATTCGTCTCAGTAGAGTTTATTTTTCAAGATTGTTTTCCCTTTTTGAAATCTATCTTTTGAAATTCTAACTCTCTTGACTATACTTCTTGAAAGTCTGCCTTAGGACTTTATCTTTCAAGAGTTTTCCATTTATAGATTCATCTTTCAAATACTTCCTTTTAAGAACCAATTTGCAACCCAACGGTTCGCATTATGGAAGAAGATCAACCAACTTCTAAATGTATGATGAGCTATTCATTTAAATGTTAACAACATTATTTAACAGTTTTCGTTTAATTTTCTACCATAGAAAATTAGGATCAAAAGACTAGCTTCTTTTATCCACAAACTGTGTCTTAGTTCATCTTACTATTAAGATAAATCTTTTATAATTTTATAAGTTCTCTTCTTAAACTTATATTATTTCCTTTTTACTTCAAGGAAATATGATTTCATGAAATACCAAATACCTTGTCTTTGGCTTAAGTACTTTTACTTTAGCTCGTACCCCCACACTTGAGGTGTATCCCCACAATTGAGGTGTACCCCCACACTTAAAAGTATTTATAAAACGTCTTACGATTATGCCATAATCTGTAATTAGTTTTATCAAATCCTTTCTTGGGTATGTCATTAAAAATGACTGTACAGCTTTCCCTACAAATTCGGTTAAGCCAGAGCTTATTGCATTTATCATCTTTTTAGGGGTATGATTCTTGCATTTAGCTCTTGCATTAGACTGAGTTGAATATGTTGCGATCGTTTGATGAATACTGCCGAAAACCTCACAAATATCCTCAAACGGCGCCGTATATTCCCCTCATTCTAGCTTTTTGAATCTTCTTTATATTAAGTTGATTCGTCAACTTCATTCTTATAAGTTTGGAAAGCCTCCAAGGCTTCATCCTTCCTTAGAAATGTCTTGTGCAACCATTTATAAAGTAATTAAATACTTTTTCCCATCTCGAGTTTGCAATAACTTTAGATCACAATTATTTGTGTGAGCTAACTCAAGAGGCGTCGTGTTTCTTATTGCTGAAGAAAATGATGACTTAGTCATTTTATCTTCTACGCAAATTTCACACTTGTCAGTTGAATCGAATTTATTCATGAGAATTAATTCTTGATTCACTGACATCTTAATTGTGTTGAAATTCACAAAACCTAAATTTGTCATGCCATAAATTAGAACCTTCCAAAAGGTAAACATAAGAAACACCGATGCTCTTTGCCTCTAGGCAAGGTTCCCTTTACCAAGAAACAAATTTTTCTTGGTCAATACAGTTTTATATGACTCAAAACATTTGTCTAAATCCAGCCTTGCTCAACATTGATCTGGAAACTAGGTTCTTGCGAATGTCTAGGACATGCAGCATATTCACGAGAGTCAGTTCTCTGTCTGAAGTCATCTTCAGCACAACCCTTCCAACTCCCATGACGTTGAAAGTGGTAGAGTTTCTCATTTACACATTCCTTCCATTGAAAAGAGTGTATGATGAAAATCTCTCTTTATCAGCATATATATGGTGGGTAGTTTCAGCTCCAATGTCTATCCACCATTCTCATGGGTTGACCTTCAACTTGCTAAGTTGGATTCATACCCCATTATTTCTCAATCAAGCCTATTCAACCTTTCGTTGACGTTGGCTTTGATTTATGTTGTCCATTTCCCTTCTTGGAATACGACAAACTTTTTGCTACGTGATTGGTCTTACCACATCTTGTAACAAATCTTGGAGTTGGTTCCTTGAACCTTATAGTCCGTTCCAAAGTGTTCTATAACTCTTTGGTTATCCCCACGAGACAGTGTTCTTTGAACGGGCATCATTTGGTCCACTCAGTATGTACGTCCTACATATGAGATTTTTCATGATTCCATTCTTCTGCGGCTATTTGTCTTCGCGGATTGGCTATTTGTCTTTTTTGGATCTGGATCATCATCATCCTCCTTTTCGGTTATCTTTGGCAAATCTGGATCATCATCCTCTTTCTCTTCGGTTTATTTGCCTTGGCGAATTTGGATCATCATCCTCTTCCTCTTTGATTATATGCCTAGGCGAATCTTGGTTATTCGATTATAAATCCGCTCCATGTTGTCAACAATTCTTTTGAATCACTTTCGGGATTATTGTTGACCTTCTCGTTATCTTCTAGTTAACTTCCAATGCACTTCTAGTTATCCTTCCTTGAAAATCGTCAATTTTCTCGTTAAGTCTATACCTGTCACGACCCAAAACCTAGGCACCATTTTACTCACGTGTTGGGCACGTGGAGTGGGGGCGTAGCATTTTATTTTACGCATTTCATAATAATTGGAATTTTTATGTGTTAGTTTTAATATATTAATAATTTATTTGACAATTTAGTTATGTTAATAAATTAATTGTAATCATATAAGGTCTAAGGGGAATAAATAAGATAATTGGGGTGAAGTTATAATAATGGAACTTTTGAATAAAAAGGTTATAAAAGTCAAGGGGTTAAGAGTAAAGTTAAAAGCTTAAGGATTTAATTGAAATCACTTGGATCTTAGAGGGGCTAAAGTGTAATATTGCCTTATAAATATCCTTTCCCTTCTTCCATCTTCCACATAATTCCACTACTTGAGAAAAAAAAAAAAAAGAGAAAGATCAGTAACCAGCCGAGCCGAGGGAAAGAGAAAGAAATACTTCTTCCGTTCCAAAATTCTTTTGATTCATTTTCTTTCAAAAATTCTCAAAAATCAACCGTGAGTCCGTTTTACGATCCGACTGCGGCGGAGCGATCAGGAAGCCGAGGAGAACGTTTAGAGCCGATCAGATTCTATTTTCATTTCGGCATATTTTTGAGTAAGTTATTATGATTTCTTTCGATAACTGTTCATACTACTTATAATGATGATATTATGATTGTATAATTGGTTTCTGATAATTTTGATATTTTATTTGGGTTTGAAATAAAAGAAAAAGGAATTGTTGAAATGAATATGTTAAGATTTTGGGACATAAATATGGTGAGGGTAGTATAATGGGTTAGTTAAAATAGGAAGTGATACTTCCATGTAAGGAACTGGGGAAAAATTATGGGAATTAAATGAGTTGTGGTATTTTGGGGCATGAATAATTGGCTTTGGAATTGAGATGAACAAGGGTTTGAATTTAGCATGGAATAAAGGTTGGTCTAAGGGATGGGTTTAATTGGAAAGGTGAGTATGAAATGGTATCGGGGTAGAAGAAAGTTTGGGGTATGGTTTAGGTCCCTTATAATGAGTTCGGCTAAGTTGTAACGTTGTGGTTATATATATATAAGTTATATAATGTTAGTATTAACGTATAAATGATTATTGATAAATTTGGCAAGTTGGTTGTCCTTGAGAATAATGGAAAATGATTCGGAAATGAGTAGGATGATAGGTTGTTAATTAATAAGGTTGTTATGAGAAAACTTATATGTGTCGAAGGGAGTATTGTAATATGTAAAAATAGTGGAAAGAGTTGGTACCAATCTCCATTCCATGATAAGTGATGTTATTAGGTTATAAATGATGATATTGTGGGAATTCTAGTTCACTTATATGACTGTGAAACTAACAATGGAAGTTGGTTGTGAAGGGACAATGGCGTTGTAGGATCACCTTACTTGGCTTGGAAAATTGATGAGAAGAGGGTTGAAGTTGAGGAATATGAAAAGGGTAATGGAATAGTTGATGGGTCTTGTAATAAAAGGGAAATAGATGTTCTCTAACCTGAATTGAGTGTTGTTATGTGTTAAAATAGGTATATAAACTGGTCGTGGTTGGTTTGGCTCAGCTTGGTGAAGTAAAGCAGGGGTTTTGGGTCTTGGATGGAGCTGATGGTGCACATCAGCAACAATTCTGGTGTTGGGCACGAGTCGTGCCCTGGAGCACGAGTCGTGACCCTCTGGTGGACTCGTGATACTAGTCGTGAAGTTTTAGTCACTCGTGCCGGGTTTGGGCACGAGTCGTGCCCTGGAGCACGAGTCGTGCCCAGGACTGATTCAGAGTATGAATTTCAAGCAAATTGGAACCTAAGCAATTTAATTGGGATTTGATCCTTCTTTAACTATAATCCTAGAGCAACGTTAATACTTTACAACAGTGTTTTAAATAGATCAAAATGATAATGAGAAGGTCCTTAAATTTTGTCTCGAAAAGGGTTGAGACTCATGGTAAATTGGTAACCAAAGTTATAAAAACTTGTTATTGGATTATGGAACTTGTGTATAAGTTGTGCGATGTGATATTATGAACGCGTAAGGTTAATCGTTTGTCATTGTACCTCTACGTGCTTATCTATGAATGTTTATAGATTGAATTGGGGCGTGAAATAACTGATGCACGTCATCATTGTATTGTTTATGAGCATACATGCCATACGTGGATTATATTGACTCATTAGTGTTTATATATATGTTACACTAATTGAGATGTTCAACATGAGTAATTGTACCATGTTTTATACTATTCAACATGAGTAATTGTACCATGTTATATATATATTGATATCCTATTGGGTAGATTTGACTTCAAGTAACTGTTATGTGCTTGAATGTGATTATGATTATGTTTAATATCAGCTGATATTTCGATGGTATAATGGAATACGACCACTTATGAGAAGTTGTAACATAAGGTGCTCGGATTTCATTATACCTGTGTCCGTTTCCACCCCACTCGCTGGCCACGCTTTGGGGCTCGCATTACTATGAATATGCCTAAGCAGTTCATAGGATACTGATACCTTACATGGTTCCCTGAAAAATGGGTCTTGTAAGGCGTGAATAGGCCTAAGCCGTTCACACATATAGAGGATGGGTTCCCATGAGGATGTATGCCCATACCCACGTAGTACGACTTATTGTTCAGACGGGAAAAGGTAAGATCAGGTAATGTAATGTGTTTACAGTATTCCAAATATGATGTGGAACAACTTGCTTACGTGTTGCATCTTATATGGCATATTGTTGCATGCATAATAACTTACTGAGATTCTTTCTCACCCCTTCTCCCTTAATTTTTTTAGTTCCAGCTGAGACAGGTAGACCAGACCGGTGAGGCCGAAAGGGAGTTTGGACCGTCCTCTGGGTTGTCAAGGTACGTTTAGTGTTTGGGAGTTGGGAATAAGTGTGGTTATTATTAAATTGAGAAAAAGAAATATGTATAAAGTTTTATAAATATTTTCAATGTAATGTTGTAAATTAAAAAGGTCATAGTTTGGTTTCAAAAGTTTATTCAACTTTTAAGTTATTTAAATGAAAAGTTTTAATTAATTAGAAGGTGGTTGGGGACTCTCCAGCTGGGACACGAATTTATAGGTCTCGGGGTTGGGGAGGGCCCCACAGTTGGTATCAGAGCTAGGGTTAGAAGTCAAAGGTAGAAGTCTAGTTTAAGGGGGAGTGTGTGATACCTGACGACGAGTGTTTAGTGCAAGAATTTGTTCAATGGCAGAAAATAGTAATAACCAACCAAGAGATCAAGGAATTGTGAGTAAAATGGAGAGATATATTTCTCTGAAGTTATTAGGGGTATATTACCTGTCTCAGTAGTAGGGGTAATACTTGTATGGATCCCCGTTCGCTTCATTATTATGTGGCATTGTAATTCTGCTTTTATTTGCATAATTTGCTTCAGAGTTGCCTTATGTGCTAGAAGTATCTACTCCTATAGGAGAGTACCTCGAATCTTCCTTGATTATCATGGTAGTCGTGATTATGTGGGCATGTATTGCCAGTGGATGTGGTAGATATACCAATCCGTGAATTATGGTTATATTTGACCTGAATGGGTTAAGTAGTTATTGTGTTTTGGGAGGACTGTCGCAAGAAGCGAGTCTCCTTATCTATGTTTGATTTGCCTTTGTGTTTAGTTGAGGCAGATAAGTTATTAATTGATATTTATGTCATATATGCATTAAATATCAATAAGTATAGTTTAAATAATATGAGAGTTAAATGGGATTATGTATTAGAAGTGAGTAAAAGTCACCTGAACTACCTCATGTAATGTTGGTAAAAGGATTGGTAAAGTGTTTTATCAGCATAGTGCATGCCGCCAGTTAGGGCGATAGAATTCCTTATGGATTTAAAGTCAGGTTTGTTGCCCATATCCAAAACACCTTATAGAAGGGCATTGGTTGTGTTGTAAATATGATGAGTAAAATTTTAAAACCCGATTTTGATATTTTGTGGTAATCTCGATGGATGATATCCTTGCTTATCCAGAGTTATGAAAAGATTAGGAAATCAATTGCAAGTTATGTTATCGGTGTTTTGTGAGAAACAAATGTTGGTGAAATTCAGCAAGGGTGAATTTGGCTAAAGAAGATGGTAATTTTGAGTCTTGTAGTGTCAAGTCGGGTATGGTTATTACTTTTTCGAGGATTGAGACCTTGATCAAATAGAACAACCTTCGACAGAGTTAGAACTCCTTTGTTTCTGGGTTTGACAGGCTACTACCAAAATTATTGATGGATTTCCAAGAATTGTAACACCAGTGATTCAATTGATTCGAAGGAGATATCATTTATGTGAAATGTTAAAGGTGAAATTAGTTTTGCAGAATGGAAGATGGATTGAATACCGTTTCTATCTTTACCCTACTTGATGGATGTTAACTTGTAATTGTCATGTGCGCGTCAAGAGAAGGATTTGGGTTGTGCTTTATACAGACTGGGAAGGCGATAGCTTATGCTTCAAGAGAATCAGAGTGGCGCAGCGGAAGCGTGGAATGGATTACGACTATTTTGTGTTACTTAAGTGAAAATATCCTTTGCATGAAGTTAAATTTGAGATTTGTACAAATCATCAGAGTTGAAGTATTATGTATCAGAGTGGATTGAAAAACAGGTGGAGAAATTGTTGGAGTTATTAAAAGAACTTAATTGCGTTATTACCTAACATCCGAGAAGGCTACTGTGATTGCAGAGACGATTAGCTAAAATACTTTCTTATCAACATTGCCATCCTGCGAATTACGAGATGAGATATTGATTGTGAATGTTCGAGCTACCCTATTCGGTATGAAGATTCTATGGAAGTTCAACAAATGACTCAGAATTGAGGGAATTATCTGACCGTTTCAATATGGACGGATCGAGGATATTGTATTGAAGACGGATGGAATATTAACCTTCAACGACAAAATGGGTGTATTATGTTCACAAGAGAGTAAGAGACATTTTAGAGGAAGACCATAACTTGAGAATTGCGATGTATTCGAGGGATTTGAAGAGGTATCCAGCATTGAAGAAGGCTAGAAGAATGAGAATAAAGAAGACATTGTAATGGATTTTATAACGGGACTACCTTCGACATCGAAGAAAATGGATGCATTCGAGTAATAGTGAATATATTGATCAAAGTTGGCTCATTTATAGCAAGAGTGATGAACTATTGACAGGGAAGTTAGCACCAGTGTATGGGCGAGAGAATTGATCGATTCTACGGAGTATTAATCACTACCTTATATCAGATTGGGATTTGAGATTCATATTGCGATTTTGGAAGACCGGGTACGAGACTTTGGATTCCAGATGCGTTCAGTTTTGCGTTATATTTTCTGATAGATGAGGTAGACAGAAAGAGAGAACTATCCAGAATCTTGGGAATGTGTTATGGGTGTACCCGATGGATTTTCATTTATTTTGAGAAGTTCGTGTAACCCTAGTTGAAGTGCGTATATCATCACTGATCAGTCCAGTGTTGAAGTGACGTCGTATGCAACATTGCAGTGGAGAAGTCTTGATGATCCTTTCTTGAGTTTGTAACCGAGGTTGTCCATGTGATGTAACTTATGTGGAAGAACCATTGAGTGGTAATAGAATCAAATCCGGGAATGGAAACCTAGAATATTCGAGTTGTGAAAGTGTAGTGGAAGAATCATATTAGTGAAGAAGCCACTTGGGTTCGGGAATTCGAGAGGCGTGAGAGTTATACGTGGTTATTTGAGTAGTTAAGTAAGTGTATTTAAAAAAAAAAATCGGGACGAATTTTTCTTTAAGGGGGAGTGAATGTCACGACCCGAAACCTAGACACCATTTTACTCACGTGTTGGGCACGTGGAGTGGGGGCGTAGCATTTTATTTTACGCA
This sequence comes from Adenophora triphylla var. japonica, assembly GCA_022495995.1. Taxonomy (NCBI): domain Eukaryota; kingdom Viridiplantae; phylum Streptophyta; class Magnoliopsida; order Asterales; family Campanulaceae; genus Adenophora; species Adenophora triphylla. The sequence goes on from JAFEMH010000776.1 coordinate 525,929, forward strand.
TTTCATAATAATTGGGATTTTTATGTGTTAGTTTTAATATATTAATAATTTATTTGACAATTTAGTTATGTTAATAAATTAATTGTAATCATATAAGGTCTAAGGGGAATAAATAAGATAATTGGGTGAAGTTATAATAATGGAACTTTTGAATAAAAAGGCTATAAAAGTCAAGGGGTTAAGAGTAAAGTTAAAAGCTTAAGGATTTAATTGAAATCACTTGGATCTTAGAGGGGCTAAAGTGTAATATTGCCTTATAAATATCCTTTCCCTTCTTCCATCTTCCACATAATTCCACTACTTGAGAAAAAAAAAAGAGAAAGATCAATAACCAGCCGAGCCGAGGGAAAGAGAAAGAAATACTTCTTCCGTTCCAAAATTCTTTTGATTCATTTTCTTTCAAAAATTCTCAAAAATCAACCGTGAATCCGTTTTACGATCCGACTGGGCGGAGCGATCAGGAAGCCGAGGAGAACGTTTAGAGCCGATCAGATTCTATTTTCATTTCGGCATATTTTTGAGTAAGTTATTATGATTTCTTTCGATAACTGTTCATACTACTTATAATGATGATATTATGATTGTATAATTGGTTCCTGATAATTTTGGTATTTTATTTGGGTTTGAAATAAAAGAAAAAGGAATTGTTGAAATGAATATGTTAAGATTTTGGGACATAAATATGGTGAGGGTAGTATAATGGGTTAGTTAAAATAGGAAGTGATACTTCCATGTAAGGAACTGGGGAAAAATTATGGGAATTAAATGAGTTGTGGTATTTTGGGGCATGAATAATTGGCTTTGGAATTGAGATGAACAAGGGTTTGAATTTAGCATGGAATAAAGGTTGGTCTAAGGGATGGGTTTAATTGGAAAGGTGAGTATGAAATGGTATCGGGGTAGAAGAAAGTTTGGGGTATGGTTTAGGTCCCTTATAATGAGTTCGGCTAAGTTGTAACGTTGTGGTTATATATATATATAAGTTATATAATGTTAGTATTAACGTATAAATGATTATTGATAAATTTGGCAAGTTGGTTGTCCTTGGGAATAATGGAAAATGATTCGGAAATGAGTAGGATGATAGGTTGTTAATTAATAAGGTTGTTATGAGAAAACTTATATGTGGCGAAGGGAGTATTGTAATATGTAAAAATAGTGGAAAGAGTTGGTACCAATCTCCATTCCATGATAAGTGATGTTATTAGGTTATAAATGATGATATTGTGGGAATTCTAGTTCACTTATATGACTGTGAAACTAACAATGGAAGTTGGTTGTGAAGGGACAATGGCGTTGTAGGATCACCTTACTTGGCTTGGAAAATTGATGAGAAGAGGGTTGAAGTTGAGGAATATGAAAAGGGTAATGGAATAGTTGATGGGTCTTGTAATAAAAGGGAAATAGATGTTCTGTAACCTGAATTGAGTGTTGTTATGTGTTAAAATAGGTATATAAACTGGTCGTGGTTGGTTTGGCTCAGCTTGGTGAAGTAAAGCAGGGGTTTTGGGTGTTGGATGGAGCTGATGGTGCACATCAGCAACAATTCTGGTGTTGGGCACGAGTCGTGCCCTGGAGCACGAGTCGTGACCCTCTGGTGGACTCGTGATACTAGTCGTGAAGTTTTAGTCACTCGTGCCGGGTTTGGGCACGAGTCGTGCCCTGGAGCACGAGTCGTGCCCAGGACTAATTCAGAGTATGAATTTCAAGCAAATTGGAACCTAAGCAATTTAATTGGGATTTGATCCTTCTTTAACTATAATCCTAGAGCAACGTTAATACTTTACAACAGTGTTTTAAATAGATCAAAATGATAATAAGAAGGCCCTTAAATTTTGTCTCGAAAAGGGTTGAGACTCATGGTAAATTGGTAACCAAAGTTATAAAAACTTGTTATTGGATTATGGAACTTGTGTATAAGTTGTGCGATGTGATATTATGAACGCGTAAGGTTAATCGTTTGTCATTGTACCTCTACGTGCTTATCTATGAATGTTTATAGATTGAATTGGGGCGTGAAATAACTGATGCACGTCATCATTGTATTGTTTATGAGCATACATGCCATACGTGGATTATATTGACTCATTAGTGTTTATATATATGTTACACTAATTGAGATGTTCAACATGAGTAATTGTACCATGTTTTATACTATTCAACATGAGTAATTGTACCATGTTATATATATATTGATATCCTATTGGGTGGATTTGACTTCAAGTAACTGTTATGTGCTTGAATGTGATTATGATTATGTTTAATATCAGCTAATATTTCGGGGATATAATGGAATACGACCACTTATGAGAAGTTGTAACATAAGGTGCTCGGATTTCATTATACCTGTGTCCGTTTCCACCCCACTGTGGCCACAGTTTGGGGCTCAGTTACTATGAATATGCCTAAGCAGTTCATAGGATACTGATACCTTACATGGTTCCCTGAAAAATGGGTCTTGTAAGGCGTGAATAGGCCTAAGCCGTTCACACATATAGAGGATGGGTTCCCATGAGGATGTATGCCCATACCCACGTAGTACGACTTATTGTTCAGACGGGAAAAGGTAAGATCAGGTAATGTAATGTGTTTACAGTATTTCAAATATGATGTGGAACAACTTGCTTACGTGTTGCATCTTATATGGCATATTGTTGCATGCATAATAACTTACTGAGATTCTTTCTCACCCCTTCTCCCTTTAATTTTTTTAGTTCCAGCTGAGACAGGTAGACCAGACCGGTGAGGCCGGAAGGGAGTTTGGACCGTCCTCTGGGTTGTCAGGGTACGTTTAGTGTTTGGGAGTTGGGAATAAGTGTGGTTATTATTAAATTGAGAAAAAGAAATATGTATAAAGTTTTATAAATATTTTCAATGTAATGCAGTAAATTAAAAAGGTCATAGTTTGGTTTCAAAAGTTTATTCAACTCTTAAGTTATTTAAATGAAAAGTTTTAATTAATTAGAAGGTGGTTTGGGACTCTCCAGCTGGGACACGAATTTATAGGTCTCGGGGTTGGGGAGGGCCCCACAATACCGATAATGTCCTTCGGTTGTCCACCATCATTGGCTCATATTTGTCATAAAAACAAGAAAACGTAAATATCTTCTTGCGATTGTTGGGAAAATTATCTATTTGACAATAAATAAGGCTTTCTTGATTTTAACGAAATGACAAATAATATAATGAACCATAACATAATTAACGGGACAGGAAATAAAGATAAACTAGAATGCAAAAATTAAAGCAAACCGAGTAATTAAAGAAGTCGAATCTTGTGTTGGACACAATCTCTGCAACAAGATATTGCCCCGCATTGGTGCTCACGGATTAGCGGCAATCTTCTCTCAAGATGAAACGACTTTACAATCGTTAATAGGAGCACTCCAAATTAACGACTTCGGCGAACAAAATTCATGTTTGACACTTCCAGACTTTGAAGAAGACTTATACAATGAGATGCTCTATCTTCTACTTCATGATGTTAAGAATTCCGTTGAATTCTGTGACTGAATTTCATAATTCAGTTAAATATCTAACTGAGTTAGTTAACTTCGTTAGATATGTGATTCTCTACTTCTAGTGAGAAGAGAGTGAATACGTGAAGTGAAAGAATGATTGAGTGAATTGAATGAATTTGACAAACTAGTGGGGGTTATTTATAGTAGATGAAGAGTTAGGGTGTCTCTTGGGAATAGGCACAATTGGTGTCTGGTGAATTCTGGACCGTTGGATCAGATCTAGATGGAGGGAGGAGATCTGCTAGGTCGGCCCAACAGACTTGACCCGCCTATTTGAAAAGGCATGGGTCACACCCCCCTTTTCAAGAACCATCACAACCCAAATGCTCCAAATTGGATCTGCCGACCCACCTTGCTGAACCCAACTGGGCCTCGGCCCAAACCAAGCCACCCCAAGCATCCGCCGCCCCACCTTGCTGAACCCATCTGGGCCTCGACCCAAACCAAGTCACCCCAAGCCCACAAATTAATTTGGACCGAACCACCATTGCTAAGCCGAACTCGTCTTGGACCAAATCGAACCATGAATCGAGCCAACTTTTGTCAAAAGTTTAAGGCTCCTTAGCTCCTAGCGACGATGCGGCCGTGCAAAGTGCGCCCTAAATGGCCCATTCCGCCCTTTGCGCATTGTGGGTCCATTTTGAGCTAGAACAAAACTAGCACAATTGGGCTACTCCTTGCATGGTTGGCCCAATGGTCCACCTAGGTTGGCCCAAGGAAATCAACTTGTTGACTACTCCTTATGATGCTTCCACTTATAAACTATCATCACTTTACATCTTTAAGCAATGTGGAATAACAATTTCATATCCCATAAACTCTTCATATACCCATTTCTTTGTGCATATTTTGAACATTAATTTCTCATTCACCACTAATTGGTTTTGAGAAAATAAATACTCCCTCCGTCCCATTACAAACCACAAACTTTCCTTTTTGGTCGTCCCATTACAAACCACAAACTTCCTAAAATGGAAAGGAATCTTTACTATTCCCTCCACTCATTCTCTCTCCTACATTATTTTAATACTCACAACACCATTATAATTCACTATTCCCTCCACTATAATTCACTTTTCCTTAATTCCCGTATCTACAGTATTTTTCCCATTACTAATGGGACGGAGGGAGTATATCAAATTAATCTACTCCAAATGTAGATTATTAATATGCAATCAATTTCCATTTTTCTACAACGAAACCCAATAAAATTCTTGATCAAAAGTCGGTCAAATCTCACTTTTCAAAATCAAAATTTCAACAATTAGTTTTATTGCTATTTTAATATTGAGAAAGTAAAATACAAACAAGTAGAGAAGATTACTTCAAAGTATTGATAATAATATAATAAGAGACAATGAGTATCAAACTTTATTAATAATTCTGCAAATTAAGTATTCACCCCTTTTCAAAATGAATTTCAGAAAAAGAAAATTTTAATTTGCTATAAAAACAAAGTCGAAAAGTTTTTAAATATTTATTTTTTCGACTTATTTGATCAACTAGATTGACTTTTATTTGATACTTTGATCAACATTTAATGATAAATTACTAAAAAACAAATATTTTTTTATTTGTGCATCAATAGTCATTTTTTAAAGCCAAAATCTTGCAAAAAACTAGTTTTTTTCGTAACATAAGAAAAAAATTAGTTTTAAAGCACTAAAGTCTAGCTAATAAGAGTGATGAACTGTTCTGAAAACTAATTTTTTATAACATTTTGAAAAAAACTAGTTTTTCACAAGAGTTACTCTTTTTTAAATAGTATGAATATAATCGAACTTTTATAATTTTTGGTTAGTATAAAGATAATCAATTTTTATTTTATTTTTTGTCAAACTTCAAATAAGTTGGACCAATTAAGTAAAAATGTTTATTATGGGAGAGAGAAAGTGATCTGACAAGTAACAAATGACAAACTTCAAGTAGATTGAGGTGAAAATAAAACAAAAGGCGAACTTGTGAATCCATTTATCAGTCTTTATCATTTTTTTTTTTTTTTTCAAAATGGATCATTTTGTATCACTTCTAAAACTTAAAAAAATGTTGTGAAAGAGGAAACCAAGAAGAAATGGGATTAGATTAGTGATTATGACCCGTCCATGCAAGTAAGCATATCAAGTTGGAAAAAAAAACGTTACATTTAAAAAATATTTATATTTTTTCTAATTAAAAAATATAGAAATTTAAAAAGAAATAACGTGTTAAATTCTCTATGCCAAATTTACGTGGGGTGGAGTGTTAATATTAGAGCATAGGAGTATACTTATATTTTTGATGATCTCTCTAACCATAAAATGTTTTGTTAATTGCTAATATCAAAACACGGTATGCATTATTTGTTGTTACTCGCTCTCTCTCTCTCTCTCTCTCTCTCTCTCTCTAGTAAATTTAAATAAATCCATTGAAACCAAGTCAATGATACTCCCTCCGTCCCGCTCGAAGTGTCTCAACTTTCCTTTTTGGACATCCCATTTAAAGTGTCTCAATCTCAAAATGGAAAGTTTTTATTATTATTTTTATACTCTTCCTACCCCACTCATTCTCTCTCCTACTTTACTTTTACACTCACAACATTCTCTCTCCTAACTATTCCTCCCACTCATTCTCTCTCCTATTTAATTTTTCATACTCACAACATTTAACTTTTTTCTCTATCTTACCTCACTTTCCTTAATTCCCGCGCCGATCTCATTTTGAGACATTTCGGGCGGAACGGAGGGAGTATTAAATAGGAGTTAAATTTAGATAAATACAACACTAATTTTGAACCACCAGCAATACCGGCTTTCATCACTATCTATAAATATATTAAAGAAAAATCATTCCTAAATTTGATAAGTTTGAGTCCAAAAATGTCACTATCAAGAAGCTAAAAATGAAAATTGATTCAACACATGATTTTGACAATTGGTTTTGAAACATGGGTGGAGAGAAAGTGGAAAAATGATCTATACTACTCACACTCTTTGAAAGCTTTTGAAAATGTGCATTTTTTTTTCTTTTTCATTAATTAATCAACACTAGGTGTCTAAACTAGGTTGCAATATTTGAACATTTTATTTATTCTTAAATTTTAGACTAAATTTATTGTTTTCTAATTATTAATTAATAACAGTTTTTTTTCTGTATTAACAATAATTTTTAAATTTAGATGTGGATATTTAATTTATTTTTTTCACTTTTAGTCTAAAATTTAAGAATATATATTTAGATTATAACTACTTTTCTTATGTTTTCGACATAAATAATCATTAGTTATAGACTTTTTTCTTAAAGGATGTGGAGATAATATAGGTGACTATAGGGAGGGCCGAGGGGGTAAGGGAAGTTTTGGAGACAAAAAATTTGGTACTTTTTATTTAAAAAATAAATTCATTATGTTATATAGTAATTACTATTAATACATGTTGTACGCTTATAGATTCGGATTATTAGGCTTAATAGTTGAAAATCTCATTTTGCTTTAAAAAAAAAATATCTCTACTACTATAAATAATAATCCTTTCTTTTTTAAAAAAAATATACTGTATGAATTTTTACTTTCAAAAAATAAATATGAATGATTGAAAAAATAAAAGAAAAATGTTCAGAATTTTAAATTTAAGCAAATAAGATGATTGAGATTTATTCATTTATTTATTTGTTTGAAGCAAGAAGATAATTTAATTGAGAAAAAAAGTTAAGGAGATAACTGCTATTTTCAATAAAAGTCATACAACTAAAATGGTGATAAGTGTTTGCCTTAACTGTTTTCTAATACTCCCTCCGTCCCAAATCTACATACCCATTTTGCCATTTTGGGCGTCCCAAATCTACATACCCCTTTTCTAAAATGGCAAAGAATCTTTACTATTCCCTCCACTCATTCTCTTTCCTATTTTACTTTTATACTCACAACACCAATCAATTTTACTATTCCATCCACTCATTCTCTCTCCTATTTTACTTTTATACTCACAACACTTTCTCCATTACCCACTTTCCCTAATTTCCGCGCCAAAACACCAAATGGGCATATAGGTTTGGGACGGAGGGAGTATTATCTTTCAAGAAATAAAAAACTATTTTCTAATATTATCAAAAGATTTTCCTTCACGTTTTTTTTTAATCAAAACCTTCTTAATTTGACAATTATAAATTTCATCAAACGATCTTATTTCTGGAAATTGGCGGATTTTTAGGCTTAAAATTGGAAGCTACTTTTTTATTCTTTGAACTTAGCTACTTTGTTTTGTGTTTTTTCTTTTTAACGATTTTTAGCTACTTTGTTTAAAAAATAAAATTCTTTATTACTAGATCATTATTTTTAAATTTATGATGACATATATTTTTTTATATAGAAATAGAGTATTTAGTTTTTTTTTTTTTATTTTGTAACTTCATTCAATGTTTTTGTTATCATAAAATTAAATAAAATATAAATATAGAATAATAATTTTTAAAATGGTGCATTAATTTTTTTTAAATGGTTACTAATATAAATAATATTTTAAAGTAAAAATTGATCTTTTTAATGTGAAAATCGATAAATCGAGAAAACTATATGGGGGGTGTGGAGCCATGACTCTATTTTTTAGTTTATAGACATAATTTAGGGGTGATGGGCTGACTATGAGGAAGTTAAATTTCTCTTTGTGTTGAAAGAAAAAGTATCATTAAATGTGAAGATAATTTATTTGAAGCTGATTTGGAATTTTTGGGTGGCAGATTGAAAGTTGTCCACAAAATCTTGCTAACGAAATTAATTGACGATATTTATGATAGCATCTGTAATTGACTCAATACACTCTAACTAAAAACAATAATAAAATTATTACATTTACGATTTTGTAAGCAAATTTTTGTAATTATTTTGTGTCCTTACTATTACCCAATTAGTATAGGGGAGATAGAAAAAGGTTGGTTAAAAAGAAAGTGAAAAAATGTTTTAGAAAATTATAAAAGGTGATATGTGATTCTATGTTATAAGCTTCAATTTCTTCGAGCAATTCTTTATTTTTACTCTCTATATTTTAAAATAAATATAAAATAAATTAGATTTTCTATTAATTAAATAGCAAATTTGAAAAATTATTGAACATTCATTTTAGAAATTTAAAAAGGTTTGCATGCATACTTTCAGAGAGAATAGCCTACTATGTGGATTTTCTTTATTTTTTATTAAAAGATATCTTGAAAAATATTGATTCGAGTAGAAGTAAAATACTATTTGGTGAAAAAACTGTTGTCTGTGGAGATGATAGTTCTTCAAGTGTTAAATCTATTACGAATGTTTTGTTTCAGGAAGTATTTCGAAATGTTTAAATAGTATTCACACTTTGTTCTTTCGATTTACTATTTCAGTACATACATGGCTATATATAATTGCCGTGTATCGCATGGGTTTGTTGCTAGTTGTCTTAAAACGAATGTGGCCAAGCTATAAAATACATTACATCTTAATATATATAGGCTGAAACGTATCTCACCTCACCTGGATTCAAGCTTTGTTTCTAACAACAGAATACACCATGGCTGTACCAATTACCGCAATCGCACCAACCAAGCTGGCTGTTCCCACCTTGTTATTTAGCTTTACTACTGGGAAGCGATTGCTCAAGAATGTCCAACTCCACCTTAAAAGGAAACGCGCCCCACAAGTTGCCTGAAATTTCTCAATGCTAAATTCCTGCAAAAATACAGATGCAGACATCTCCTCCTAGTCAGATCCACACACCACTTGGGGACAACAAAAAGCAATACTCAAGTATGGGGAAGATCATCTCGCGTACTTGTGTGAAGTAATTATTTACCCCATCCGTCCCATAATAAGTTTCATAATAAATGTCACATTTTCATGTTTGGTTCATCTTGAAATAGAGTCAAGATTTTTTGTACCACTTTATGTACCATACTCCACTATTGATCCAAAAGGCTAACATGTTGGATGACGTTATCATGATTTTAGTCCTAATAACTGTGAGTTGTTATATCACAAGTAGTAGAGGAGGGTATGGTACACAAAGTGGTATAGTAAATATGATCTCTTCAAAATTAGTGTCGCATTTTTATATAAGAAAATAATTTTAATGCAATTTTACTATGGTACAAACAATAAACGTGTAAAGCATATTCTTTTAAAGCATTGACTTTACGACACTTGTTATGGGACGGATGAATTAACCAGAAACCAGATTACAGTATACTTTCAAGTTGTTATTCGATGGGCATAGTTTACTCTTGATATTTCTGGGGATTAAAATGTTAGAGAAAAGGTCCCAACCTAAGGTACATGTTGAGCACTGCTGCACTTGTTCATAATTTACCCATTTGGTCAGCAAATGCAGCACAACTATCACTGAATTTTTCTAAAGAGAATCCCTGCACAATTACAGAGATTTTTTTTTTTATTTTTACTTAAATAAAGCGTTCGAATAGAATGCTATGGCATTATGTAAAATCTGCAATCACCCATCTTAATGTGTCAATAGAATCAATGGCGAAACCAGAAAAAAAAAGAAAAAAAGAAAAAAAAAGAATGTTCAAGGTTGCTTTTGGGATAAATATTCTAATTAAGATATCCAAATTTAGAAAAAATAAGGGGTCAAAATGTATAAATCCATCATTTTTAGTAGAAAAAAATCATTTCTTAAAACTTGAAGGTGCTAAAGGACACTCTCCGAAATTCAAAGGTGTCAAATGACCCCATGCCACTATAGTTGCTTCGCAGTGAATAGGATGCTATGGCACAATGTCAAACCATGATTATCCATCTTATTGGTGCAACGTTATCACCCATATTATGGACTTCTGCAATGCGGTACCATTGGCTATCTAGATCTAAAGGGCCGAGCTGGCTAAATCTATTTTCTACTCTCCCCACCCCAATCTCTACCTAATATAAAAACACTGGCAAAAGTGAAAAACAATCCAAAATGTGTTGCATATTAAAATAATTGAATTTCAACAAGGGCCTAAGGACAGTGACAGAAAATATTACCTGTGGTAACTTATCTTGTTGGGCCAGATGATCAACATGGAGCCTTACATTTGATGAAGCAGGAATCCAGAGACGACGATCAACATCAGCATATGTATATGCTACTATGTCAAACAAAGTAGTAGCACCACCTTCTATGGCTTTCAAGATGGTAGATTCTCTACTTCTTCGGTTTCTGAAAAGAAAACGGCACTATAGAATGAGACATTTGAATCATGATACCAAGCAACAGTATGTTTCCAACTTTCCATGAATATGACACTGTAGAATTAATACAATTGCCAAAGAGCTCTAGCTCAAGCGGTATCTGATGTCCCTTTCCACACGATAGAAGTCTGGGGTTCAAACCCCGCCAAATGCATTTCTAACACTTTCAAGTGCCACTCTTGTAATAGATTAAGCCATTCATTAATTAAAAAAAAAAAAACCATTTTTAAATGGAATTAATACAATTAAGGCTCTCAAGATAAACATAAGAATTCATACTTGAGATATCCACAAAGCATGTGCTTTGGCCACAGATTTACTCTTCCGTGCATGGGGATCAAGGCATGTGGTGAAAGCTCCATAAATTTGTAAGTTGTTTTGAAGTATTCCTGAAGAAGAATTTCCATAACTCCATAATGATGTTGCAGCATAATTGTATTAATCCATGTGTTGGGTTATGCAAGTCTAGCAAGAGTTTCATAAGTAACAGAAAGTCCATAAGAGTTACACACAATATGCTTACAAGATAAATTAATCAAATAGCTCTTTTTCTCTCTTCCGAAGATATTGATTTAGTTAAGAATGTATGCCTAGCCTACCCATCACCAAACCCACATGTTACTCGGAGAGTTCAAGTATGTGCACAAACTAAGAACTACTCACTATTGGTGAAACTCAAGTCCTGGCAATTCTGACCTGTCTACCGCCAACCCTCTAATATATACGGGGCATAACGGTTCAACCCGTTTGACACGTGAACTTCCATGGGCCGACCCGTGTCCATCCCGTTTAAACACTGGCTCAAATGTGCCAAAATCATAACATCAGTCACTCACAAAAATAAAATTAATGGGTCGACCCTTGCCTATCATGTTTGACCACCGGCTCAAATGTGCCAAAATAGTAACGTCAGTCACTCACAAAAGTAAAATTAATGGGTCGACCCGCCAACCCAACCCACAAATGATATAAGCCGTTTGACCTGGAACTTAAACGGTTTGTAGGGTTGGACCCATCACAACCCAACCCAATTGACAAGTCTAAGTCAAGGTGTTGAAAGAAACGTAACTATAGACATTAACATATACCAGGCTTTTTTTTTTTTTTTTTTTTTTTTATGAGAACTCATCATAAAAGAAATATATTAGTAGCTACTTTTATTTGCTTATTTAATATGCTCACAATGTATGCGCCACAGTTACTGGCAATATAATGCATGAACAGACAACCAATCTTTTTTCCATTCTTAAAATTTAATTGTACTGGAAGTCTGGAACTCATACGCAGCAAAAGGTTGGTCATTATTCGCTTTTGAGGCCGATAATTAAGAACTACAAAAAGTGAATAGTATGCTTTTGATAAGAAACCAATCATTACTCATGATAAGATACACTCCACGATTACTTACTGTTCAAGTATACCAAGCCTTAAGCGGAAAAACTAGTTGATAGGAATCGTATACACGAAAACAAATATGGGAATTTCATTTGGTTTATACTCACTGTAAAAGTGTATAAATAAAATAAAAAGTATACTCACAGTCATATTTCCACCAGAAGTGACATCCAAGAGTGCACTTCCTTGGCTGAGACACAAATGGAAAAATTAATGGAATTCTGTAAAAGCAACAACAAAAATCTAAAACAACTGATTTAGACGGTTAAAAAGTTGAAGCTTATTACACCCTCCACCCCAAAATAAGTGTCTCATATTGACTTTACACAGGTCATAAGAACGTATTTAACTCCAACTACTTTTCCTTAAACACCCTCAACTACTTAAGTCAAAAGAAGGGGTCCAATTTCCTCTTCCCTATCACGGTTTAGAAGGGTATTATAGACATTTAGAAACAAGCACATGCATGGATGTAAACTTAAGCAAGTATCAACTTGCATATGCCAACTAGCGTATCAGGAAACTAAATAGACGACATGCCCCTTACTGAATAGTTGCTTTTGCAAGTAAATTTAGAAATTGTGTCCAAAATAAAAGCATTTCAAGAATCTTACCCCACACAATGATCACCCACAATTAACGAGTGAGTACTGATATGAAGTAGTGCCAGATGGCCATCTGTATGTCCCTGCATTAGGCAAAAAGGGTAAGTTTAGAGGTTGGGAAGTACTTAATAATCATGAAAAAACTGAACTCAACTTGATAATATGAAATAGATGACAGTATGCTGCTTCTCTTTCAGTTTCCTTTGGGTATTACTCTTCAAACAAGAAGGAACTATCAGTAATGAGAGGGAAAATTTCTTCCCCTATTCCTCCTTAATGGCTTGATCTATAATCAAACGAGTACATTGTCCTTTCTCAAGGTAACCTTTTCCAGCTTGGCTACTCAGCATACTCTTTTTCACCCTTTTGTACCGAGTACAGATTAAAACTGTCACTCTGACAAGCATGTCTAATAAGACCAACGAGTAGACAATATTAGGCCAGTGTATAAGCTTAATTTGAGGACCGAGTAAAGTGTCTGTGTTCATATTGACTCCTCTTTATTGAGAAAGGCCAAGCACAAACAAATGCAAAAGGAAAAATGAAAAGGGTGTCCTTAAGTTCCATGTTCTGATAATGGAGACATAATACTGCATCCAAGGTGCAGCTGCCTCGAGTTGACATTACCCATCAACTTGAAAGGGACCTCGATATGACACCTTCCCCAGTAGGATTTACCTTCGCCACCCTCTACCTCAAAACATGTCATTTGTGAATCTGCTATACACACAATTGGATACACGCATAGAGGCCTTATTTTTTGCGCACGCTACTTCCAACCACCCATCAAAGTCTCTGTACTAATCACCGTTAATTCCTGTCGGACCATTCTCCTACCCTTTCCTCAACCCCACACATACACACTCTTCTCCCTTTAGTAGAACTTTTTGTCCAGTGTAATTTCTGAAACTTTCAATGGAATGAAACATGTAACCCATGGAGTCTAATGGGCTGAAGAATATTAAATTCATTTGCAAATTTGGGACATCAATTATACCACCAAGTATCAACTACTTCTTGCACCAAATAAAAAAGTATAAACCACTTCAAGAAACTAATGGTTTTTCACTGTTCAAAGCCTGTGACAGCACAATGTGCCCATTAGACAAAACACCAAGCCTGTCCTTTATTGTATGGAATGTACCAAAATGTTTCTATTCGAGCAGACATGATATATTGACCTCAAATCCAATATGCATTCTTTTTTAGAAGAACTGTCATCTTCAGAAATTGTGAGAATGTCTATAAAATAAACTGATTCATCAACCACAGTCCAGAGAAACTTTCCGCATCAGCACATTCTTTCTTATTCCAAGCTGGACAAGTTCTTTTTATGTCACCCCATTCCAACCATTTGGTGGGCCACCCTTTTCATTGTCTAGGTTTGGAGCTATTGCCTCCACCAAATGATGTGACAGTTACCTTTCTTTTGATTCTCTTGGCAAGGAACCAAAGCTGGAATTTTGCTCATCATCACTAACTGGCCTTTTCCTTTGATCATCTAATGCTACCTCTGTCCCAAAATGAATGTCCAAAAATTTTCAAATTTGCTCTTGATCAAGAGCAAATTTGAAAAAAAAAAAATGGACATTCATTCTGAGACAGAGGGAGTAGAATATTTAACTTCAGATTGCCTATTGTAAGTTGACCCCAAAGTCCGTTGAGCACGTGCATGTGATCCATGAAATACTTTACCTTCACGGATCTTTAGCCCATACAACTCCCAATTTATATTTACTTTTTTGGTAAAGTTGTTTTCGAGATATAATTTCTCGAGCTTTTGTCATGACTTTGACAATGACATCAGCATTAGAGTCAAATGGTACGGGCACAGCTTGACTCAATAACCTCCCACTCAGAATCCCATATTTTTTCCAGCTACTTTCCCTTTTCCTTCAAAACGGTCGTGGCTAGTCTCGTTAAACGAGGATGCCTTGTACCATTCTTTACCAAAGAGTGAAGCTCTCTGTGAAATAAACATTTCTTTTTATTAATCTTGAACATATCTACTCAATTAAGCCTTTAGCTCCCTTACCACTTTGTGGAAAGAAGTGGCTCAGCGAATTGACTTATGACACTAGTTTTTCCAAGATGACACCCCAGCAACTCAAGGCACTGAGGAGAAAATAAAAACATGTTCATATTTGTACCCAAGCCGATAATCCTTATCTACCAAGATAAGCTATTTTGTACACCCACTCTCAGTATGCCAATGAAATAATCCACTCTCACTTCTTTGTTACTCTTCCCACTGTAACTGGAAGTTGGTACTCAACCAGACTCTATACAATACTATGCATTGTTTTCCATTGACTGAAATTGATTAAATTCCACTTCATTTTATAGAAAAATCTTCCCCGTGATTATCAATTGCAAATGCGGCTTCCTCTGTCTAACGAAAATGGCTAGTGCAAATTTCCTCAACAAATCCTCACTAGTATATATGCCTTCCATAAGGGTCTCATCATCATATATAACAAGGCAATGGCTCATAGCTAAATGGCTTCTTGCATTAGTAAAACTTCAATGAAACACATTAATTTCTCTGAATATTACTTTGTGGTAGGTTTGAACCAAATACAAGAGTTCCTTGACAATGTACTTCTCTTTGATTGTCACAGGAACATTTTTACTCAACTCATCAGCACTGCTGCCTATGTCATAAGTGAAATGACAGTCGGGTCCTGTATAGATCAATTGTCACACCAAGGTAGCTTCTAAGGTGCATGGGCCTCGTCACGATTGCCAAATGTTTTGGGGTTGGGAAGCTTTTAGAGATATATTGAGATGGGGGTCTGTCGCTCAAGTTCTGTAGCACATATAGTTTCTTAGAGTTTTGACTTGCTCAAGTTCTGTAGCACATATAGTTTTTCAGAGTTTTGCCTTCTTATCATGGCCGGCCCAGAAGCATGTGCAGGACTAGCGACTGCTCAGGGCCCCTAATTTTGAAGCTCTAACTTAAAGGGCCTTTCCTACTCTCAGAACCGCATCCCCTTTGTCGGGGCTGCTCAACTAAGACTAGGAGCGTGTTTGAAGGAAACAATCTAATGGTTGACAGGCCGGACCCCTATGAGTGAGCAGAAAAGGGAGAGGATTTGTATCTGCCTCATGAGCCGGATGATTGCCTCCACGAAATGCTGGAGGATATAAAGGTTAACTCTTGTACATAGGAAATGAGACTCAACCGACAATATAACTGGGTTAAAGACTTTTCATTTTTTTCCTATACCAGTACTGTATTTGGACTAGTCTATTACTTTTCAGTCTAATTAGACAATAACTAATTCATAAGTTTTTTAGTCCAATAGACAATATATCAAAAAATCCTTTACTAGAATTTTATTACGGTTAGTCAGCTACTTTCAGTCCAATTAGACAATAACTTATCCATAGGTCTTTCAATCCAATTAGTCAATATCAAAAATTTCTACACTAAATTTATATTTGGGCTAACTTGCTACTTTCAGTCCAATTAGTCAATATTAATACATAGGTCATTCAGTCCAATTAGCTGATAAGTAATTCATAGGTTTTAGGTTTCCATACGACAATCAAACGTCAACAACGACAATGAGCCGCACGGCACACCATATACACCACATCATCACATCTTCCTCTAATCTTCAACAGTTCTTTCCCGAACACTAAAAAGCTAAAAAAAAAATTAAAAATCTCTGATGCTAGCTAATTTTTCATCCGAATCAGTCCTCCAGCAAGAATGTTAGATGGATGTACTTTTCAAATAAAAGTTTGATAATTGTTTGTAGGTTTAGAGACTTTGATACTTCATTTATTTGAAAAATAAGTAATATTATATTAATACAATGTATTAATTTTAGGGCCTAACTTAAATTTCGAACAGGGCCCCTAGAATGTTAGGACAGGCCCTGCTTCTTATCTATCGAAATGGTTGGTTATCCAACAGCCTCTAAGGTCTTACGGCGTGGCTCTGAAGTAGCTTGTAAGGTATATTAGCCCCTGGAAGGTTTGGGGTAGAACTATCAGTTTGATTTAACTAAACGATAACTTTAGAAAAGAAATATGAAAAAACTACGTATGTGAATCGACGAAGCGAAGATGTATATGATACTTACTGGAGCACAAACGACTCTCAATCTCTGACCACCGATGCAGATTTCTTCGTCTCCAGAAACGGAGGTATAACCAAGAGACCAGTCGTCTGCATTGCATACAAATAGTTTTGGGGAGTCAGTAAAATGAAGGGTTGGTCAATCAAATAAACTAATTTTAGCATTCAAAATGGAAGAAGATTTTTCGTTTACGTATCAACTGCGTTCACTTTCATTTCATTTTATTTTGTCGATGCGGAAATTTTGTTATGGAATCATTACCATTTATTGTCTACAATTACCGAGATCATACATTGAAATAAGGAAATGGTGCTTATGAGAAAACATCCAGATATTTAATTAAAGAAGTTTCGCTTGGCCTTGAATCTTTTTCCTCTCGAAAGTATCATGAGCTTCTAAGATCAGTGTTCAAGCAACATATCTCAAGTAAGATGAGAAAATCTAAAACTGGGTGCTGTAACATGTCATAAGATAACTGGTTGCTTTATGTAGAAAATTTCTAACCTTTTTTAATACGCTGCATGGTATTTTCATGGACCAAAAGAGTAGCATCAGGATTGGTCTTCTGTACAATTGAAAGACCTGTGTGAAATATCAACAGAGCATCAAACCAGCACTGAAAGTGCTGACGTGAAATTTTAAACCATAGCAATCAAATCCAAATATTTTTCAACTTCTCACTTCTGAAACTATCAACAACAATGATCCATTATAATAACTAATTGCAACGAAAAACTCCCTCCGTCCCATTTCATATTAGACAAATTTCCATTTTTGGCATCCCTTTTGAAATTACACAAGCCCAAAATCGAATGTCTTTTATATTTATTAATTAATGAGGCTCACTTGTCATACTCACAACAAATATCCCCCACTTACTGATCTCTACCCCACTAACAACCTCCACTCACTATCCATACTCACAACACTTAATAATATAACTTTTTCTTAATCCCCGTATCATCCCATTTTTTCTAATTTGAAATGGGACAGAGGGAGTATCTATTATCAAAGGCTAGAATGTTGCATAAAAGTGGCTGTCAAAAGTGAACTAAAAAACCTCAAAATACAAGTTATTGTCCTGAATTTGAGGCCTAGCCCACAATATTGGAAGTTCAACCCTTATTTTGGCTTGCGAAGAGACAGATTCAGATAATCATAATCTTCTATGAACTGTAGCAGGCCCTGAACATTTTTGTCTTGAAAAGGGCTAAAATTGGATGCCCTTAACTAGTCAAGTGTACTTGGCAAATGTGTGTTGGGACACATGGTGTGAAACTTCAAAAAGATCAAACAGAATGTGGACAAATAGAAACTCTTCACCAATTGAATTTTCATCTACGTGGGTATTTCTTTTTGGGCCACCATAATTGAAGAGTAGTATTTCACTTTAAGGAAACTTTTTAACAATAAATTTACTAATTAACAATAAATTTACTAATTAACCTTCCTTTCCACTTCCTAGTTTGAATTCAAATATTGCGACCTAGTGAGTTCAAATGTTTCAAGGGGTAATCTAGAAAATTAGTAGACCTTCATCCATTTTCTTAATTTACGTGTTTAGATACATCGATTGGGACGGAGGTGGTAAATACCTGAACACTTGACAACTAACGTAGAAAAATAAAAGCCTGGTGACTGGGACCATATTGATCCAAGAGGCAACATATAGCATTCAGAAAATTTCAGAAAATAAAGGCAATTAAAAGAACAATTATCCATTTTGAGCTATTTCGGTATCTGCAATGACTTACCATCTACGTGGTCACGATGATGATGGGTGACAAAGATGATTAACTTTCTTGGCAAAGCGGAAATAATTTCCCTGAGCTGATAATCCAAACATCAATGGAGTGTCCCCAGAAGCATCAACAAAGAAAGAAAATATACAAGGATTAGTGCTAATAACGCCACTAGTCTCGGAGTAAATATGAATAAATTAAACTTACTGAAAAGGGCAGAGCACTGTTGTTTGATGACAAATGTTGGGCACTTGTGCAGCATGGGGAAAAGCTAAAGATAGCGCATAATCAAGCAGCACGGCACTCTAATGTACATAATGAGTGTCAAGTTTCCAGCTACTCTACCAATTTAAGTTAGTATTGAGGGGATCAACTACTGGCAGAGCCAAATATGTAACAAGTGGGTCATCTGTCCCCCTTTATGTTTGGAAATGGTCAATTTACTACCATATAACCTTAAGCAATGTGATATTTTACCACTAAGATTATTAATTATATCATTTTTAACCCCCTTTCTATTTGGAAAACATTACACAATGTTCTAATTTTGACCCCCCACTTGTGCCAAAGTTATACTCTACCATGTAAATTTTCTACCCATATAATAATTTTGATCCCCTTTACGTAAAATCCGAGCTCCGCCACTGGGATCAACGATGTATATCAGTCTTAACCCTCACCGTTATGTGCGACCCACGAACAAGTGGAGGGACAAAGAACTACCTCATTAGGGGCATCACAAATTAATATGCATTCCAGCATGTACACTCACAATAATACTGGAAGAGGACACAAGTCAGACGACTCAGACCTGTGAATCATGGCTTTGCCAAATTAGAGCTCGGTACCATGTTAAGTTTCCAGCTAATTTACTAGCCATGACCAGAGCCCTGCTTCTTGAACCATCACCACACAGGGTATAGAAAAAACTAACTTCGGACTTCCGTGTACCCAACAGTTGCGTCAATCGGACTATTATTTTGTTGTGAGCACATTGAGCTGGCTTGGCTGGAAATATCTAGCTCTCCCTTTTAGAGAAACGGGGAGCTGATTCCTCTAAGGAAACTGATGAGGGTACATGAAAAAATAGCTGGAAGGAAAGAAGCGGCTGGAAGATGATAATGAGAAAGGGTGCCGCGTCTAGACAGGCAGCTGTCTTTAATTTAATGGACCCATAACTGGTTCTCACATGTGCCTTATCTAGCCTGTCACCTAGTTCGCACACATTCCGCATAAATGACTAAGGTAAATTGTAAGAATCTTTTCTTATTATCAGGTTCATGAAGTTTCTTAAATGAAAAAAGCATAGGATGTGACTATAATATACGCATCTTCATCAACAAGCCAACCATATCTATTACCTACAAACATTATCCTACCTAGAGGACCCTTGAAACATGGAAGACTTTTCTCTCACCTACCTAGGATTAGGTAAAAAACAATCTTACATGCGTCCGCAATATGTAGAATAGTTGGACTTGGACACTCCCTTTATCTTTACACTTACAATGCCCAATTAATCCAAATTAACTACTCCTTCGCTCCCTAATGAAAGTCCATTTTTCATTTAATGGGCATTCTGAAAATTGACTTTATAGAAAATTTAGTTGACTAGATGCATAAATGTGCCTACTATCCATTTTACAAACTTCTAGTTTTGGAAGTACTCCCCTGTCCCTAAATGAATGTCCACATTTCACTTTGAGGGACATTTGCAAATATGTGAAACTTAAGCACTTTTAGTAACATAAGTACATACCAACCCTTAATGATTGTGAATTAGAACTTTTTCTATGAAGAGAGAGGATTTAGTAACTTCTCCAAAAAATGGACATTCATTTTTGGGACAAAATATTTGGAGATTTGGACATTCAATTAAGGACGGAGGGGTATCATAGAAATGTAATATATTTAAAGATGAAAATTCATTTATTAGAAAATGGACGTTAATTCAGCGATGGAATGAGTGGTTATCACTTATCTGAAAACATCTACAAATATCCTAGCCAATTGGCGCATCATTCTTCCTTCTAATAATGAAGCATAACTTCAAAAAATATGACAAAAACAATAAATTTAGTGGCGAACGAACTATTCTAACATTTCTAAAACCCTAAAATCATGCTATCAACTTCAAGTAGTTTAGGTTTCATCTTTGGGTTATTTCCAACTTCCTTGTGAACTTCCTAAATTTCTCAGTTCTAGCTTCACCAGCAGATCATTACCTAAACATTTTTAACCAAGATAAAGTCATTATCCTATACTTAACTGGATAAGTATTACATCAAGATATCAAAATGAACAACCATTAAAAAACATAGTGCAGATGCATGACTTCGGGATAGAGTGATACTCCGAGAAATCATGTCCAAAGTCCAACCGTTTGAGCATACCTCTACACTGAATTCAGAGCGGCAACCTGGATCTATTATCAGTGCATCTCCATGAGCAACAAAAGTACTATTTTCAGAGTCATCGTGATTATTTTCAGGAGCAAATACAACCAAATTTGTTGTACGAAAAGGTTTTGCTGTTTTGCTTCCCATGGGTACACATTTCACACCAGGAGGATACTCCTGAAAGATAAGAATGCATCATTCTTCTGTATTAGTAGCATTCTACTCCCTACGTCCCAAAATGAATGTCCGAAATAATTCAAATTTACTGTTGATCAAGAACAAAATTGAAAAAAATTTGGACATTCATTCTGGGACAGAGGTAGTAGTACAAGTAAGAAATAATACGAGTATATTGCCTGGGGAAAGAGATATCAGTATGCTTCAGCAAATTTACATATGACACAGAGAGAATCTAAGTTATGACTTCATATCGGTATGAGCCTGATTTTCACAAACTTCATTGTGCTTATGAAATCCAACTAATGTACAACTATTCAAGCCAAGAAATGATGTTTTTTATGTCCCCTGCTCGTCTAAATCACAAACAGCACATGTCTAAATGAAAAGAAAGAAAATCACTGTTCTCATATTTTTGGTAAATCGACGAGATTGATTCATATTTTCTACTTAAAATATGCAAGCTAAACAAACTTTCTGCATGCAATGCACAAGTGGAGAGTAACATTCAACCCTATATCCCAATTGTGGATCATCACCCGTTTTTAGAAAGCCTGGAATACGTAAGCACAAATGACTGAAAAGCTAGGGATTTTGGAAACAGATAACAGAAGAAAATAATACCTGATAAAATTCAGAAGTTGAAGTTTTAATTGTTCCCAAAAAGCAAGGGTCTTGTCTTTCATGAGAATCTCGCCCCATCCCACACCCCACCGAGATGCTTTATCATCCCTTATGAATTTTGAGGTGAGAAGTGTCTTTGTAATAAGTGCGCTATTATTCTAGTAATTAAGATTTTCGAAGGAGTAAAGAGCGCATCTGCATCTGCTATTACGGTTATCTGTATCTTTCATGGGAATGGCCCCCGCAAGGGCCATTTTAGTTCCACAATGTCCTAATCATACATCTTTCAGGAATAGTCATGCATACTATAAACATCCCCAATATATTTTCTTTCTACACCCTGGAAAATGAGAAAAGTCCACATAATGTCAAATAATACTTAGTGGAAAGTCAACAAACCTGGAAAAGCGTGGTGGGAGGAATTTTCCACTTTTCAGTTTTAATCAAGTCATTTAGGAGACCAATAACGACCAAAGGTCCCACACGATCACTACATGGCTTCACATCAAGAAGCCAATTCAAACAACTTCGGTAACACATCCACTTAGAATGGTCTGCATAGTAATTGAAATGTTATTCCATGTCACTAATTTGAAAAGATTGTGTGGCAACCATGACAAAAGTAGTTGATGTAAGATTCAGCTCAGAAAACAACATTGTTTTAATTAAATTGCACAAAAAGTGAAGGAAGGATGCTTGTATATACAGTTCACCAAAATCAAGTGACATCTGGAAGTGCGCTTACATTCGGCTCTTGTTAAGAGAAAGATGAGAGAGCTTAATGGGTTTTAGCAGAATGGTGTTGAAAAGGGAAAATTCTACCGCACAACAATTAGGCATGCACTATATTTGGCACTAAGTATTGGGCCATGAAACAATGTAACGCTCACAAGATGAATGTGGCGTAGATGCGTATGCTACGCTGGATGTGTGGGCATACAAGAAAGGACCGGTTGAGGAATGAGGTGATCATAGGGAAAGTAGGAGTTTTACCTATTGAAGAAAAAATGAGGGAGAACCGCCTGAGGTGGTTTGGTCATATAAGATGGAGACCAAGTGATGCACCTGTGAGGTGGCCCGAAGAGTGGAGAAGTGATATGGTGAGGGGCAGGGGAAAGCCCAAGAAAACATAGATAAGGGAGATTGAAAGTGATATGAGTTTATATTTGGATTTAGTGAAAATATGTCGTTGGAGAGAGCAGAGTGGAGGACAAAGATTCATGTGGATGATGGGGTTTGATTTCCTTTCTTTTTTTCCAAAAATATCTTGCCACCTATTTCTTCTTAACTTTCACTTTTTTTTATTATTTATTTCCTTTTTTTTTCTATTTTTCTAATTTTTTCCTTCTTTTTCCAAAATTTTCTTCCCACCTATTTCTTTTTTTAGATTACTTCTTAGCTTTTTTTCACATCTTTTCTTTGACGATTAGATATGGCGGTTCATATTAGCCCACCTCAAATCAATTTGGGACTAAGGTTTTGTTGTTGTTGTTTGATGTTGAAAAGGGTTCAAAGTCAAAAACACCAAATGTGGTGACCCTTGTTTGATGTTGAAAAAGGGTTCAAAGTCACAAACACCAAATGTGGCGAGTCTCCCACTTTAAACTAAATAACATCAAAGTAAAAGCATATCAAGATTAATAGGACCTAACCCTTTAAACTTCCATCCTCAGGAGCCAATTTTCCAATAAGATACACCGTCTGGACAGGTAATCCTGGTCCAAAATCAGCTTCCTCTGCAAAATTCAAGAACTTCCACTGTACCCCACCAGCTGTCCCAAACCCCACATGTGCTAAAACCTGCAATCATACTACTGAGCTGAACATAATCGCCTTATATAACTGATAACCTTATATCCAAGAAAATGTTTTCTATCCAAATAAGCAGACAAATAGTGCTGATAAGAAATGTTCTTTGGAGAAAACTTAACATCCCTAAAATGATGACCAAGGATTAACATCCCAAATACTTGTATTTTCAGAATTATCAAAGTTTAATTATGTATTATATTAAATGCAGACTCCAATGACAGATATTGTATTAAGGAAAGCAAAATAATTGCGTTAAAACTTCAAATATAGACTTGATGAATGCCGTTGTCTATTAAATGTAGAAATGTGAACTAGTTCATAAATACATTCTCACAAACATCAATGTGTAAGAAATGCAATTACAACGATTTCATATATATATACCTTGTCGAGAGCCAAATTAAGATCAAATTTCCTTAAATTGAGCTTCTGTAAACACAGTTCCTCGTCTTGAACAACAAATTGCGATTGTGCATCATCTTCAAGTGGTGTCAACGGCGTTGAAGGCAAATCCCAAAGGTCAGAATCAACTAAG
Source organism: Adenophora triphylla var. japonica (assembly GCA_022495995.1). Classification (NCBI taxonomy): domain Eukaryota; kingdom Viridiplantae; phylum Streptophyta; class Magnoliopsida; order Asterales; family Campanulaceae; genus Adenophora; species Adenophora triphylla. The sequence goes on from JAFEMH010000776.1 coordinate 550,019, forward strand.
GAATCGTACTCTTGGTCGTTGAATTTTGGGGGCCGGGTTTGCTTAATGAGGAGGAATTGGTCTTCGTTTGAAGGGTTTTTGATGATCAGTGCGAGCTTGTAAGCAGCCATTGGATAGTGAAGCAATGAAATTCAGAGGTTTATGAGAGATTGAAGACACATGGAAATGGAAATGGAAATGGAAATGGAAATGGAAAAAATTGGGGAAGGCCGTTAGGTAGGTACTGAGATGTTGGACTTATTGTCGAAATTGAACAAGCTAATGGTAATGGTTTGTCTATTGGGCTGGGTTCGTGGTCATGTAGGTTGAGATGGGTTTGGGCTGTAGGTTGAGATGGGTTCGTGGTCATGTAGGTTGAGATGAACATTGACTTAGAAGTAAGTGAGTAACTCTCTCCCGGAAAAACGCATTTTTGGGTTTTTAAACTAAATAATCATGGGTCGTCGGTGACTTTTGTAGGTTTTGATATTTTCTTCGCCAATAAATCTTCTGGATATCAGTTTCAAAGGGGCTGAATATCAATTTCAAATGTTCTGAATATCCAGAAATCTTTGACATTGATATCCAAAAGGTTTGTTGGTCATGAACCCAACGCGTAAGTACCCCCCTCATTGAGTATGAAATTCTTAGTCTACCATAGGACGTAATTTGACTTTAATCGATTCACACTTCCAATACTTATTGATTGAAGTAGGGATAATAGCTCTCCTCTATGATAGCTGCTAGCTTTCCTCGCTCTCCTGATAGTAGCTCTTCTCTTAGCCTCTCTATAGCCTTCTCTCTATGAGGACTTTTCTTAATAGGCAATTATTTGCAAATCTTCTGGATATTAGTTCCAAAGGTTTTGAATATCAATCTCAAAAGCTATGTATATACGGAAACCTTTAACGTTAATATCTAGAAGGTTTGTTTATCATATCGTTGTCCAAATATACTTTTTAATTCATATCCAAAAGGCTTTAATATTGATATTAAAAAACTTTTAATGTTGATAATCAGAAAGTTTATTGTTCATGATTTTGTTAAAAAATATGATTGTTAATTCATATTTAAAAAGCTTTAATATTGTTATCCAGAACTTTTTGAGCTTGAAGTCCAGAATGTTTGTTGAACATGGAACTGTTGCACACGAAATTTTACTTATTTACAAAAATGACACTGCACACGAATTTTCACTTATTTACAAAAATGTCACTGCGCATTTAAATATACATTTTTCCTAATCACTAGGAAAAACGAGTTTTTTCCTAGTTTTTCACTTGACTTAGACATAATAAAATTATGCATCGCTTCTACGAAGGTGATCTGTAGTGAGCCGCTACGATTTTCCCACATCCCCCTATTTTGTTGCTCATTGGACAAGATGGATTTGAGTTAGTGAAAACCACAATAATACCAAATCAATCTCAACCACACTCAGAACGAGCGGGGCGGTGTGGATGGACCAAAAATCGTCAGCAAAGGCTGCTCGTAGAAACGGTGTCGATTTCGATACACCTTTACATTTTCATAAAAATCATGGGTTCAATTTCTTTGGATGTAATTGAAATCTTAAAAGTTGGCTAAAAATTGGCATTCACTGTTGCTGCGAGCTGCAATGTTTTAGTGAGGGGTTTTGACCCACCTAATCTTTCCTCTCGCATAACTTGCGGTCTAGATCAAAATAACACCAATTACAAAAATCATCTCATCGTTTGACATGAGTGATTTAGAATAGTTTGTTGGAGGACTGCAACAAGTAGCTCGCAAAATGTATCAATTCTTACAAAATTGTTTCATTAGTTACTTTCTCGGTTTCTCTATCTTATAATAAATGTCAATTTTTTTAAATAAAGTGTTGTGTTCTTAAATTAGTAAATAATTTTAATTTAATTTTCCACTATAAAATAATATACATAAATTAAATATTATTTACTCAACTGCGATTGTTATAAACTTTAATAAGGCATGAGTACCGATATAAGGTCAAACAAATGGATGCATTTTCCATATCACATGTGACCTGCCCCCTCAATGGTGCGAAAGAGGCGGCTTGAAAGATTTCCGGTCAGATTATATGCAAATTCAGCACCTTTTGGGTCATACGTAATGCCTTGTTCGGTAAAATTGAAAATTAAGGCTCCGTTTGTTAAAAAAACGTTTGTTTGGGAGAAAATGTTTTTCGAAAAACATTTTCCTCATTTTCCTGTGTTTGTTTCGCACTAGAATATAGGGAAAACTTCATTTTTATCTTATTTTCCGAAAAACATTTGCATTTTCCGGAAAACATTTTGCCGGAAATCATTTTCCGGAAAATGTTATACTCTAAACAAACGGAGCCTAAAAGCTAAAAATATATAACCGATTACTTTAAAACTTGAGTTTGTTCAGTAATGAAAATTTTAAACATCTGATTTTAATCGAAATTTCAGTACAACACTCGAAAATTATTTGAATAATTTAAGTAACTTTATAATTTGACTAATGTAACTGAACTTTGATTATTTTTTGAAGAAAACTTAATTATATTACTCATTTAAAAATATTATTAATCAATATTTTTAATATGAAAATAAATACATTTTATTTTTTTGTACATTACTTGTACAGATATAAAATTGTACTCAAAACTCTTTCCTTATTAAAAACACAACATTTATATTAGAAGGAAATAAAAATGAAAAATGTGATATCTATAGTATAAATAAGACCATGGTTTGCTACAGTACAATGAACAGTAGCAACTGTCGAAATTCCCATTTTGCCCTCACTATTTTGTTCCTTTCCCATTTTGCCCTTTAAAATAAAAATTTAAAAAAATTTAAAAACAAATAAAAAATTAAAAAAAATTAAAAATAACGTGGCCTTGGACACGGGCATGTACTAGTTTATTATATAAAAAAAATGTGAAAGGAATATTGGGTTATCATAAGAGATAGTAATATGCTCTGAATTAAGCATCTTCCGTTGATTATGGAATGTGCATTTGACTAGAAAAAGTGTATAGGTACATTCACTACACACCAACTCACATATTAATTCCAAGATAAAAATTCACTTAATAATGCCAAGATCTTTTAGTAGTTAAGTTCCACTTTTATTATGTTATATTATCTTCTTCATAATAAAAATACTCCCTCCGTCTCAAAATGTTTGTCTCATTTGACTTTTTTGTTGAACTTTGACCACAAATATATGACAATGTAATTATGTTCATGAAATTCTAAAAATTTCTATTGATTCACCATTAATAATATTATCAACAACAACTTTTAAAATTTCATGAACATGATTAATCTCTCATAATTTGTGGTCAAAATTCAATAAAAAAATCAAATAAGACAAACATTTTGGGACGGAGAGAGTATGAGATTTTTTTAAAAGATAAAATAAGTGACAATGGGTGGGATTTTATGGGGGTTATTTTTATGGAATAATGTGTGGTGAGCATAAGCAATCCACACGCGATTATTTTTTTAAATCAATTTTACATGAGTGCTTTAGTCATTACAAAGATATTTGGATAAAATATGCCCCTTGAGAGAAAGAGAGGACGAGGAAATTAAAGAGTGTGCAATAAGAATAGCACTCAGCTTCGTGATATACTTTAATCATATATTGAAAATATGTGAGAATTTAATGTGTTATATGAAAATTCATGTACTATAATTAAATATCAAATTATTATTTGGATTTCCGAGAGCCTATAATGAAATGTGGTTAATTCAAATAAGTAGTTGTTTATTAGGTGAGTGTGTGGTGCCTATATAACGGGTCGAGTTTTGAGTTCGGGTCGTTATAAATGGTATCAGAGTAGAATTCAGGTCATAAGGGTTGCAAGCTCGCCCCAATGTATGCGTAGCGGGTCGAATTTCGAACTCAGGTCGTTACAAATGATATCAGAGCGAAACCCGAGTCGTAAGGCCTGCGCAAACTCACCCCGGAGTACGATCTTGATGGACCTCGTGGGCCTTGCCAGGGATGGCAAGGATTTGAGTTGGGAAATATGTGCTATCAACTATTCCCTCATCATAAATATGTGAGAATTTAATGTGTTATATAGAGGGCTACTAATAAATATTAAACCATTCATTATACTTTTGAAGGCATGTGATTTGGTTGTGGTTAACTCAAATGATGAAGTGGTCAGTGGGTCAGTTTGTGATGTCTGAATAGCGGGTCGAACTTCAGATTCAGGTCGTTACATGCCTGGTACAAAAAAATCTCGTTTCTTTATTATGTACTTCTTTTGTCCCAACTTATGTTATAAAAATTTAAGCTAATAGAGGAGAATCAAGAAAATGTATATAATATTAAAGTGTTGTGAATTTAAGTAACGAAATATGAGAGCAAAAATAGGATAGTTAATAATAAGTAATTAGTTGTTGTAGATATAATCAGTGAATCTCATTATTTAAATATATTTTTAAAAATTGATACCAAAATCTCACAAAAAACGCATTTTTTTCAAGCTTAGAAAAAAACGTGTTTTAGAAGACGACTACTCTTTCCCTCGCGACCTCGACCATAATCAACCCGAATTCGACGATGACCCACGTAATTCCTCCGATCTCCCCTCCGCCGAGACTGAGGTTTTGTTGGACGGCGGCGTCCGTCTCTCCAATTTCCCTTCTGTGGTCAAGCACACTGTGAATCGACCTCACTCTTCCGTTCTGGCGATTGTTTTCGTGGAAAGGGCTCTCCAAAGGGGAGAGACTGTTAGTAGTATTGGCCAATTGCATCAGAATTGTATGTCGTTGGAAAATATGTCGTTTGGGCAGCTTCAATCGTTGTCTGCTGTGCCGGCGGATAGTCCTGTTTTGACCGGTGGTGATGATGGGTCTTCTGCTTATGTGATTACGCCGGAACCGATAAGGAAGGGCAATGGGGTGGTCAATGGTGGTTGGAATTCGTCCATAATCAGGTGCCAGGTTGCTACTTCCGATGTGGAGATTGAGAACGCCGGCAATGCTTCTTCTTCAAGCCTCTCTGCTCTCCAGCAACTCAAGGTCTCCGCAGCTGACAGTACATTCCAGAGCTGGAACAATCTTCATCAATTAATGGTAAAAATCAGATGGGAATTTGAGTGTCAGTGTATGTGTTTTTGAGTGCCAGTGTATGTGTTTTTGAATGCCAGTACATGTGTTTTTGAATGCCAGTGCTTGTGTTTTTGAGAGCCAGCAAAAATGATTACCAGTGTTTTTGAGTGTCAATGTATGTGTTTTTGAGTGCCAGTGCATGTGTTTTTGAATGCCAGTGCATGTGTTTTTGAATGCCAGTGCTTGTGTTTTTGAGAGCCAACAAAAATGTTAGTGTAACAAAGTGCCAGTGTTAGTGTAACAGAGTGCCAGTGTGAAGAGTGTCAGTTCATGTATATAAAAGTGTCCGTGTAAAAAGCGTCAGTGCCAGTTTAACAAAGTGTCAGTGTTAGTGTACTGGCACTTTGTTAAACTGTCACTATCACTTTTTACACTGGCACTTTGTTACACATGCACTGACACTTTGTTTACACTGGCACTTTGTTAAACTGGTGTTGACACTTTTTTACACTGGCACTTTGGTACACATGCACTGACACTTTGTTAAACTGGCACTTTATTAAACTGGCACTGACACTGACACAAACGGAAAAACACAAAACACGTTTTTTCTAAGTGCCAGAAAAAATGCATTTTTTATAAGACCAACTCAAAATTGATACTTTATAACTTTGAGTACGACACAAAAATAGAAAATTTTGTTAGATTTAGATGGGACAGGGAGTATAGATTATTAGGAAATGAGATTGTATTAATTACTATGAAAAAATGTTTCTTTTTTCAATTTGAAAAAGTATCTATTATTGAGTACTAAATTACAAAATTAGCACTTACATTAATTGCCTGGTGTGAGTGACCTTTGATCAAAGATAATTCTAGTGAGCCGGGATTGTTAATTACCATGTCACCTTTGTGTAGATGTTCTTCTTACAATACTTGCCTTTTTTTTCAGTCTTGTTGATAAATATTGTAATTGATTTATTAAATTGTTAAAGAAATATTAATTATTTATTATATATTATTTACATGGAGTTTTATCGAAAATTTCCTCAAAAATATGATATTTACAAATAAAATATGTAAGTTGTAATATTACAAAAAAAAACTACTTTTCTTTTCTTTTTTTTTTAAGTTTTTTTTTAATTTTTTTTTTTGTCTTTTCAGTTAAATAACTGATTAATGCATTTTCTATTGTTTATAACTGATAAATTTATTTATCAATTTTTATAAAATATTTTGTGCTTGATTTTTTATTAAACAACTGCATTTTTGTTTGTATCACTTATTTTGGACAAAAGATGCTCATGCCACAGATAGGAAAAACAAGGTTTTTTTTTTTTTTTTTTTAAGGAGCAAGTTTTATTTTTTTGATGACTGTAAAGTCTGTAATAGAAAAATGAAAACATTAAGACTAGACCACCATTGAGGCTAGGGCTGATAAACGAACCAGATGGATCTAGCTTGACTCGGACTCGCTTTGTAAAAGTTCGAATTTGAGCAAACTCGAGGTGAATTCGAGCTTGATCCAACTTTTCAGGCTCGATTTTTTATCGAACCGGCCGCTCGTGTTCGTCTTGTTTATTCGACGAGCTTCGTTCGAGCTCGGCTCGTTTAGATCGTTAAAAGCTCGAACCTATTTGCAAAAATAAAATCAATTATGAAAAAAATTGAAAAAAACAAATTTTGGACAAAGACCAAGCTTGAGCTCGACTCGTTTAGATTCAAGCTCTATAACAACTAGAATTAGAGCTCGTATCTAGCTCGTTAAAGCTTGAACTCAAGCTCGTCTGATTTTAGATTTTCAAAAAAAAAAATCCAAGCTCGAGCTCGGCTCTTTAAAACTCAAGTTCGAACAGCTCGCGAACAACTCGAAACTCGGTTCGCTCTGAGCTCGAAGAATCAACCTGGGTGTTGGTGTAATGCCCTAGGCTTTAGTTATGTTTAACTTAAAAATCATTATGTATCATCTTTATCGTTTAAGTTTGTTATTTGATTATTATATATTTTGCATATTTATTGTAATAATCTCCGTCCCTAATTATTAAGAGAATAATTAGTATACTCCCTCCGTCCCAAGAAATGTGTCACCATTTTAGGCTCGACACGCAAATTAAGAAAAAAAGTGGGAAGAAAAAATGGTGTGAGTGTAATTTGAAAAGAGGAGAGAGAATTAGTGGAGGAAATAGTAAATTTAAAAAGTGTTGTGAGTGTAATAGTGTTTTAAGAGAGAGAATGAGTTGAGAAAATAGTGAGTGGGTGTAATAAAATATTAATAAAATATTTTCATTTTAGGAAAGGTGACGCTTCAAACGGGAAGCCATTTTGAGTAAAAAGTGACGGATTTCCTGGAACGGAGGGAGTAATTGTCAATGGATAATCATATGATGATTATATGCATAGAGATGCACATTGAAATTAGGGGTGTAAGTGGTTTAGCTCAAACCGCGGTTTGAGACCGAACTGAGCTAAACCACGTGGTTTAGCTCGGTTTTTAATTTTATGTGGTTTAGCTCGGTTTAAAAAATTCCCAAACCGGTCGGTTCGGTTTAGCTTGCGGTCTGAGTGCACCAAGCCGAACCGAGCCGAACCGAGCTAAATCGTTGAAGCCGTTAAACCGAGCTATGGAACCGAACCGTCAAACCGAGCTATGAAACCGAGCTATCAAGCCGAGCTATGAAACCGAGCTATATGAAGGTCAAGACAATTAAATGAAAGCATGAAAATACTCCAAGAGAGAAAAGATTGGGAAAATGGTTAAAGCTGAAACTAATGTATATCACCTGGCTTCTTCAATTTTCAATAGATGCTGCACTACTTCTCATGATCCACTTTCGACATCTACAAGCTTATCTGCAGATAATTCAATCCAAAAACATATCAATTTAGTCGCTTGAACATCAAAGTCTTTTAGCATTATAATTAACCCTGAACACATTTTCAGACTACCTATAATACTTTCTGAATTTCTTGTTTGGTGCAACTGATAGACAATGATACTAAACAACTGAAATAATAGAGAAAAGACTTAATTATCTTATTCAGTGGAGCAATAGGAACACTAACAATTATAAAGACTCTAAGTCTCTCCTACAACTCTCTTACAGAACAGACAAATACCAACAATTATAGAGGTTGGCATTCTCCTAATTCTTCCAGCAATTCTAGAGGCTGGAATCTCTCCCAAATCAATAGACTCTTCTAATTAAAATTAAGTTGTTGGTTTGAAATGTGGTTTGGACCGCGGTTTGAACCGTGGTTTGAACCGCGGTCTGAACCGTATAATCAAACCGCGGTTTAGATCGAGCTAAACCGAACCATGGCGGTTTAGCTTAGCTCGGTTTGAAGTTTTTTGTGGTTTAGCTCGGTTTGAAATTTCTCCAAACCGATACTAGCGGTTTAGCTCCAAAATTTTTCCAAATCGAGCTAAACCGAACCGTTTACACCCCTAATTGAAATTATGGGTACTTGTTAGAGAACAAGTGACTGGACTTGACCCGTATGAGATTTATGTCATGGTCAAATGTCATAATTAAATCTCATATGGTCACTTCATTTAGTCCCTAGACCTGAGATTATCATGACCTTACATATGATGAAAGTCATGTTTGATTTTAGTCAAACGATATCTTAACACGATATTTATAAAGGCTATCTTTGACATGATCGGGTTCATGATGGGAAGGATGATAAGTCAAGATGGAATTTGTCCCTCGAAAGAGAGATGTTTTGCTTGGGCCCCTCGATGAGTGATAATGATGGAAAGTGTGTGGCCACACCCCAATGCGATTGGATTATCATTATACTCAAGATCGAGAAAGCATTGAACAAATACAAGTTGACGTGGACCATGACTTGTGTTCAATATAACATCGTGAGACAAAGGGAGAAATGGAAGTGTACCATTGAAAACGTGAACTCTTACGTTATATTATTTGGGTAGACATAATGGCTTGCTAGAGTCCGCTTATGTCTTATGAGGGTCGATATGATCGAGCTCATTGCCAACATAATATAATCCTATTGGGTCACACACAACTAGAATGAATTGCTTAAACCAAAGAAAGAAATGATTGAGAGTTCCTGAAATGGCTTGTGTAGCCGCGCGACAGAACTTGCCATATGGAGTCCTGAGTCGTGCGACGGACCTTGCCATATGGCGTGTTGGGTCGTGCGACATACTAAGGCCTGAGGCGTTTGACAGACAGTTTCCTAATAAGATTAGGAAACTAATACAAATACTAAGGTAGTATAAATATGCAGTCTGTAAACCCTAATATGTTAGCCGAATTTTTCAATAGAAAAATTTACAACAAAGGTTTCTCAATATCTCTTCCTAAGTTTTAAGAATCTAGCAATTCTCAAGAATCGTTCTTGGTTCATTCTAACGTGTGGATACTACTAGAGGGTCTTCGCTCGTACGACGATCAAGGCCTAGAGTTCAAATTGTTCAAAGCAATAAGAAGATTCAAAGGTTTTGAAGATCGAAGATTGTGATTCAAAATCACATCGATAAATTGTTCGATAGCTCAAGACCGAAAAGTGATAAAGGTTGGTAAATTCTATCTCATAGGAATTCAATTTAATCGTATAGAACGGATCTTAGGGCTTGGGTTTTGTGTTATTTAGATGCTTATTCCGCTGCGCATGGACCCATAAAACCCAACAGTGGTATCAGAGCCCCGTTCGTATGGTTAAATTTGAATTGGCATGCTAGAATTAAGATATAAATTGTTTATATGCTTATTGCATGTTTTGTATGCGGTAGAATCTTATTGTTTATGTGAAATAATGTGTAAATCGTCTTCTGATTATGCTGAATTAAATCTCTAAAAGGGTTGTTTTATTGATTTAATTGCTTTATGATTAGAATTGATTGAAACTAGATATCTGCATCTGGCAACTTGTGTCACGCGACACAGTTGGTTTGTGTCACGCGACAGAGTTGGCCATGGGTTGTCTGGTGGCTTCTCTAGGTTGTGCGACATATCGTGCCTCTGAAGGTCTATGTCACGCGACATAGTTGATCTGTGTCACGCGACACTCCAAGCCCAATCTGGGCAAAATCAGGTTGGTTCATAATCCTGGAAATTTGTGAATATGTTTGCAATCTGGTATGTTTATGTGTTAATCTGGATGCTATAAATTTCTGAAAATTAAATTTATAGGGCTATGCTAGATTAATTCATTATTTATGCATGCTTAATTAATTTAAATGTGTTTTTATTACTTGTTGCGATGCATGAATTATGTGTTCTTAAATGTTAAAAATTTTATTAGAAGTTTAGTTGAAACATTGATTCATAATTTCCTAACTGTTTAGTTGAAACATTAAATTTTGGTTTTCTGATTGTTTATGAGAAACAAGTCAGTTTACGCAAAATTTGAACGAGTCTGATTGTTTATGAGAAACAAGTCAGTATACAAAGTATTGATTATGTTGCATTCAAATTGATAGTATAATTATGCATGACTAGGAGAGTTCTGTCGAAGGAAGATTTGGTATTTAAGCAGTCCTTGTGGCTCACCTATTTTCTTGGGAACTTACCTGGTGTACATTATGATTATCTTTGTTGATATGCTTATAATCTGCTTTAAAAAACCTTCATTTAACTTTTAAGTTCTTTATGCCAATCCATGATTAAAATACTTGAGACCACTCGAATAGTTTTGGGTGGGCTTGCCATAGCAAGGTGCTTTGATTCTATTTCATTTGCGAGCAAGATGAGGAAATGGTGGTTCTTATACGTTTAAAGTGGATGAACTTAATTGGGTTATCAAAATGGTTTTGGACCCAAGGCATAAGATGAGATTAAAATATGCTTAGACATATGATGTCTTAAACAAATCTCATAAAAGATCTAAGAGTCATATACGATATGATTGATGTTTTCTACCTATTTAATTTAATCTTGAGCGGTGTGCCATAGCGTACTTGAGATTAAATTAAAGTTGGATCTTAGCCCATTAAATGCATATTATGCTTATTTGCATTGGAAGGTGTATGATTTAGTGGGAGTATTTGTAAAATACATTATTTGCTCTTAAATGATAAATGTGTTGATATTGATATGTGCTCATATAATTTGTATATTTTGTTATAGAAGTAGCATTACATAATGATAATTGCGATTCATCCTTATGAAGGACAAAGTTCGAAAGGAACGATACAAATAATTTTGATTGGATCAGAAGCCTAAAGAATGGTTCTTAGACAAAAATGTACGTTCTTGATGAATTCGTTCATGTTGAACCTACTGCAAATGTTGCAAAGGGCAGATAAGGAACAACATTAGAAACATGTGGATGATTCTAATGGTATTGCTTGCCTTATACTTGCCACCATGGTTGAAGGCTCTTATGAAGAACCTTGAACGCATGGAAACTGCTTTTGTTCTAGCACAACGTAAAAGGAAATGTTCCAAATGCGAACTAGGCAAAAGATGTATGTTGAGATGAAGTTCTTAATTCATGAGATGAAAAAGGAGCAAACCGCAAATGTGTTAATAGTTAACACAAAAAAGGGGTTCATGAAGGAAACACAAAGGAAGGTAAAGCAAAGGTTGCTAAACCGAGGGCAAAAGTTGTCAAAGTCGAAGATGCTAAACCCAAAGTGTCTCAAAAGAATGCAGTTTGCTATCATTGCAATAAAATTTTCATTGGAAGCAAAGTTGCAAGGCTTATTAGGAAGGCCTAAAAAGTGAAAAAGGGCAATATGATTGCTACTACTTCAAATATCTATATGATAGATATTTTCTTTTCGACTTCTTGTTCTTGGGTATATGATACCGGATTCGATCCCACATTTGTAGAAGAATGTGCAAGGAATAAAGAATAGAAAGCTACTCAAATAAGGTAAATTAAATCTATGCGTAAGAATGAGCAAGGGTTGCTACATTAGCCATAGGGACTTATGAAGTCACTTTACCTTGTGGACTAGTACTTGTTTTGAACAAGTATGACTACGTTCCAGATTTGAGTAGGAGTATTATTTCCGTTTCTTAAATGGATGATGAAAGATATAATTTTCTTATTGAAAATAAGAAGTTTTATATTTATTTAATGATATGCCTTATTGTATTGCATATGTCATTGAATGGTCTTCATATCCTTGATGATGAGAAACAAAATAATATTAAAGATATCTATAATATAAATGGAAAATCTAAACCGAATAATATGAACAACGAGTTCATATGGCATTGCCGGATTGGTCAGATAAATAAGAAATATATATCTAAACTCCATTAACATGGACTTTTAGACTCATATGACGATGAATCATTTGAGGAATGTGAATCTTGTTTATTGAGATTATTGACCAAACCATCCTACACTAAGAGTAGTGGGAGGGATAGTGACTTATTGGTCATTATAGATGAGATGTATATAGACTATTAAGTAGCATTGCTAGGGGAAGATTTTTTGTGTTTCATCACATTCACCGATGACTTATCTAAATATGACTATGTCTATCTGATGAAGTCCAAAGGTGAATCGTTTGAGATGTTTTGAACATTTAAAGATGAAATACAAAACAACTTGGTAAAACTATTAAGTACTTCGATTGGATCGAGGTGGTGAATATTTGAGCCAAGAGTTTGACAATCATCTCAAAACTGTGAAATCGTTTCAAAGATGACTCCACCTAGAACACCACATTGTATGGTGTGTCTGAGAGGAGGAATTGAACCTTGTAGGACATGCTTCGTTCGATGATGTGTCAAGTTGACTTTCCTATTTCCTATTTCCTTTTGAGGATATGCATTAGAAATAATACGGTTACACCGAATCGAGTCCTTACTAAATCGGTTCCTAAGGCCCCACATGAGATGTGACATGAAAGAAAACTTAGTTTGTCTTTCATGAAGATTTGGGGTTGCGAATCTTATGAAAAGAGACTTGTCTCTTATAAGTTAGCACCAAATCTGACAAGATTATTTTCGGAAATTAATCTTACAACCGCAAAAGAGAACAAAACGTTTGTTGCTCTATATGATTTGTTTCTTGAGAAATAGTTTCTCAATAAAGAATCTAGTGGGAGTAAAATTAATCTTGAAGAAGTTCAAAAATCCGAAAATAATATGGAACCAAGAGTAGAGATGGAAACAAGTTCACAAGGAATTGTGGAACCGATTCAAGATGCACAAGTCCATCGTAGATCGGATAGGTTACGATCCGAACTCAAGAAATATTGATTTCTCGTTTCGGAAAGTAATGAAGTGGAAGTCATTGAGAATAACGATCCTACTTCCTATCTTGAGGCAATGTCCACTCCTAATTTGGATAAATGGTTAGGAACCATGGAGTCCGAATTGCAATCCATGTTTGATGATCAAGTTTGGAATTTGATTGGGCTACCTGAAGGTGTAAAAACTAAAGGGATGCAAGAAGGTCTTCAAGACCGACATGGATGGGAAGGTGTGTACTTTCATGACTAAGGATTGTAGAAAAGGGATTTAGGTTAATTCATAGTATTGACTATGTTGAAACCTTTTCGCCAGTTACAATGTCGAAGTCTATTAGAATTTCAAATTGCCATGATCGCATATTATGACTATGTGATATGACAAATGGATGTCAAACAACTTTCTTAAGGACGTGTATAGTACACAACCCAAGAGTTTTGATGATCCGAGAAATTCTGATAAAATATGCATGTTGCAAAGATCCATGAGATGGATTGAAGCAAACTTCAAGAAATTTGAATCTTCATTTTGATGAATCAGTCAAAATGTTTGACTTCATCAAATACAAAGATGAATTTTGTGTATACATGAAATTCAGTGGGAGCGTAGTATTATTTCTATGGTTATATTACAATGATATCTTACTCATTTGAAAAACCGAAGTTCCAACACTTAAGACTGTCAAGTCTTGGTCAAGGAAAGGTTTCTCAATGAAAGATATGGGTGAAGCCGCTTACATTCTTGGCATCAAGATCTATAAAGATAGATCTAGAAGGATAAATTGGTTTGAGTCAAAGTATTCACATTGACAAGATTCTTAGAAGAGTCTAAGAAGAGTAGCTTGACAATGGGTCATGGTATTTCTCTTAGCAAATACTCATTGTCTTATGACAACTGATGAGCAAAAGGGGAATGAATGAAGTTCTATATGCTTCGGCATTTGGATCTGTCATGTATGCCATGACTTATGCTAGACCCGACGTCTCATATGCTTTGAGCATGATGAGTCGATACCAATCTGATCCTGTTGAGAACCATTGGATGGCAGTGATGATCCTTAAGTACTTAAGAAGAACTAAGGATACGTTCTTGGTATTTGAAAGGTTGGAAGATTAATCTTGTTGTAAATGTTACATAGATGCTAGCTTCCAAACTGACAAAGTTGATTTAAAATAGCAATTAGAATTTGTGTTTATGCTTATTAGAGGTGCAGTTTTGATTGGAAGAGTTCCAAGCAGAAAATTGTAGCCGATTCTACTACTAAGGCCGAGTTTTAGTAACATATGATGTGGCTAAAAGAGCCGTTTGGATCAAAAGTTCATTAGTATTTTGGAAATGTTCCAAGTATCACTAATCGATGGAACTTTTGTTGTGATAAATGTGGTGCCATTTCTAAAAACAATGGAACCAAGAACACAACGGTGATCCAAAAAATACTTAGACGTTTTTCGAGGAATTCATAAAGAATAAGAAGACGTTAAAATATGCAAAGTATCAACCGATGATGACATTAGGGATTCACTTACAAAAGACCCTCGCACAGGCAGAAGCATGATGGTCATGTTAAATCCATGAGTATTTATACATAAATGGAGCCTAGTGCAAGTGAGAGACTGTTGGTGTAATGCCCTAGGCTTTAGTTATGTTTAACTTAAAAACCGTTATGCATCATCTTTATCGTTTAAGTTTATTATTTGATTATTATATATTTTGCATATTTATTGTAATAATCTCTGTCCCTAATTATTAAGAGAATAATTAGTATAATTGTCAATGGATAATCATATGATGATTATATGCATAGAGATGCACATTGAAATTATGGGTACTTGTTAGAGAACAAGTGACTGGACTTGACCCGTATGAGATTTATGTCATGATCAAATGTCATAATTAAATCTCATATGGTCACTTCATTTAGTCCCTAGACCTGAGATTATCATGACCTTACATATGATGAAAGTCATGTTTGATTTTAGTCAAACGATATCTTAACACGATATTTATAAAGGCTATCTTTGGCATGATCGGATTCATGATGGGAAGGATGATAAGTCAAGATGAAATTTGTCCCTCGAAAGAGAGATGTTTTGCTTGGGCCCCTCGATGAGTGATAATGATGGAAAGTGTGTGGCCACACCCCAATGCGATTGGATTATCATTATACTCAAGATCGAGAAAGTATTGAACAAATACAAGTTGACGTGGACCATGACTTGTGTTCAATATAACATCGTGAGACAAAGGGAGAAATGGAAGTGTACTATTGAAAACGTGAACTCTTACGTTATATTATTTGGGTAGTGTAGACACCCCATTCTGAACCAATAATTCATGATTACACTACTCTTCGTCTCTCTTTTATGTTTTGATGAAAGCATATCAGTTTCGTCATGTTTCGTTAAGTTTCTAACTAACCTCGTTAGTTTTGGACCTAAATGACTAACGGAATAAACTGAAGAGGACAAAATAGTCATCAGACTAGATATCTCGCACTAGATATCATATCTCGCGCGAGATATCCCCTCGACAGGATGTGCAGAATCACAATTCTTCTCCGTCCCAAACTCTTTTCTTGATAAACCTCATCTAATCCGGTTCTCCAATCAGAATTGAGTTCTGAAAGCTTTCTAGGAGTGTTTTACCTCTCCACCTCTACCTCTTAAACCCCTATAAATACTTGGTGACTTCCAAGGATCAAGAGGTCCAGATTTCCACACAACACACACAATTTGTTGGTTTCTCTCCACGAAAGATTCCTTCAAATCACTCACAAAACCTCCCTAAAATCACCTAAAGTTTGTTTATCAACCCTGTTGATCAACAAACATCCAAACCCGAATCAAGGATTGAGGCGAAGCTCTGTCCGCATCAAGATTTGACTCTCATATTGAGTCAAAACTCTGCCCAAATCACTTCTCGATCGAGAAAACATCTTAGAACCACGTTCTAAATCAAATCCTCCCTAAACTAGGTAAACTCCTATACTTTTACTCTTTTCTTCTTAATCTCTCTCTATTGGATTTTAGAGTGGTGTAATCCCATCAAAAGGATTAGCCTAGAGTCCCTTCAATCGATGAAGGCGATCTCGAAGCGTACAATCCGACATTCCTAATCAAGAAATTGATTAGGGTTTTCTTGTTATTTATTTAATTAGTAATTAAAAAGATTGATAATACTCAATTGGCAATACCGATCTCCGGATTGGGTGGAATGGATGCTCCTCGACCTACCCATTCGATAACTTAACCCCCGAACCCTCAAATCTCTTTTTAAGGTTTTTCTTATTGTTTTTCCTAAATAAATAATAAGTGGCGACTCTGTTATTCGAAAAATTCACGCATCGCTACAGTTTGGCGACTCCGCTGGGGACAATTAATTAAGAGGGTTAGACTTGCGTTACAATTGAGTTTTATCAATCTTTTTATTTTTCTATTTAAAATCTGATTTTTCTGAATTTTTTTGAAATTTTTCGACACTGTTTTCAAAAAAAATTACTGTGCGACAGTTTATCCCGCGCGAGATAACTTATCTCGCACGAGATAATTATACGGCAAAAACAAACGTCCTTCCAATATTCCTTCGGCGGCGGAAGCATTAAACAAATAAAAAAACACAAGATTTTGGGAGAAACTAGTTTTTTCTTAAGTTATAGAAAGTCCTGTTTTATAAACTGTTTCTAAATATTCACTAACTATTTGCAAGTAGAAAAAAAGTGGACTTTTTATAATTTACGGAAAAACTAGTTTCTCCCAAAACTTGCTCATAAAAAAAAAGGGGGTGGAAAAATGGTTAGGACTGTCTTCAATTCAAAATTCAAAGTTCAAAAGTTTGACAAGTTTGACCGCAAAGAAAGATTTGGTTGACCTTCTTTACGGGTTGACAATATTAATCAAAAAAAAAAAAAAAAGGCCAAAACAGTTTCGAAATTTTCAAAATAAAATCCAGAAATTTCAAAATAAATTAGTATTATTATTTTGCTTGTGCTAACTTTGCAGGGTAGAATAATTTTAATTACTCGAACTATATACCTGCGTGCGATTGGTTTTTTAATTTAAAGTCCGGTCCATGGAGGATTCGGGAGTTGTAATTTAAATTAATTTAATTCCTTCTCTCTCTCTCTTTAAGTGGAACTACGACGGCCTGAGTCTTCCTAATTTGGGAGAAACGTAGGCAACCACTTGGTGCGGCCACTATCTGTTTTCTTTTAGTTTTCAAAAAAAAAAAAAACTTTCTATTTTACCCTATCACCTAGATTGAATTATCACACACGCGCACTCATATATAACTGTCATTGCACTACATACCCTCTATAAACCCGGGACCCACACTAAGGACGGATGACGGTAACCACCTAGTCGCCGGTCTCTCCGAAGTTGGATCATCCCACTCCGCGTATTCAATCCACCTAGATTGTCATATCGCGGGGAGCCTAGCCTTCCAGCCCTGCATCGCCACATATCATGTAGATTGACTTTTTAAGACACTCCTTGACCGGTCGGTTTGATCTTGGAGTCCTTGTAATCCCTTGTCAAGATCGTTTTGTGCAATAATTCACGGAAAAGAAATCAATAAATTGTCGCTTCGGAATTGTCCCATCGGAAACGTCCCTACGGTTGTCCCTTCGGATTTGCCCCTAAAAAGAGAAAATTTTCTCATCAAAATTATTGCACAAAATTTGATGTTACTTTGGATTACTCCGACCCCTAGGTCCCTAGGTTTGGTTCTTGAACTTTAGAAACCCCCAAAACGGATTTTTCGTCCGACCAAAATTAGGATTAAAATCAGAAAATTGTGACTTTCCGTGGTGAAGTCTCGCGCGAGACTACTTGTCTCGTACGAGATAAGTGTTCGGTTTTTTTGTGTTTTGGTCAAAACCTTCAAACCTTCAAGCCTTCATTCACCCTATTCAGCCGACTTGTTGGGACTCGATCATGGTTTAACACGGTTGCTACACGTCTAGGTCCTTCGCGAAAGCTCGACACGATGTCTACTTCTCCTTCTACCACCGAGGCCGATTTCAACGAAGCTAAGGCCCAACTCATCCAAGCCCTGCTTAGGTTGGATGAACAAAGTAAGCAAATTGATGAGAAAAATGCCCAAGTGGCCTCCCTCATGAAAGAACTCAATGATTTGAAAGTCAAGAAAGGAAGAAAGCAAAAGCAGAAAGTGGAATCCTCCTCCGATGAAGAGGAATCCTACACCAAAGTGAATAGAAAAACCAAGAAGTCAGGCAAGAAAAAGGAAGAATCCGATTCCTCCTCTTCCTCATCCTCCTCCGATGATGAGGAACATACCTCCAAGGGTGCTAAAACCAAGAAAGAAGGCAGTGGTGAAACTACTAAACTTGGTGACCATGTTACTAAAAACTACCTCGAGAAGAAACTTGCAACTCTTGACACTTCAAAAGGGTCATTCGTTCCATTTGATCCCGATGCTCTTCAACAATCCATCACCAAGTTTCCTCGCAAGTACAAGACACCCGATATTGCCAAGTTCAATGGTACTACCTGTCCTCGAGCTCATGTTGAGACCTACACTTGGGCCATGCTTCCAATGGGCGTTGATAACACAATCTTGGCCCAATGCTTTCCTCAAACTTTAGAAGGTGCTGCAAGGAATTGGTACATGTCTCTTCCTACGACTACAAGGCTCGATTGGTCGTCCGCATGTTTGGTCTTCCAAAGGCAGTTTGAAGACAACTCCACTTACCGCCCTACTAGGAGGGATCTTGAACAAACCAAGCAGCATGGAAATGAGTCCTTTGCTGAATTTGCTAGAAGATGGAGACTCAAACTTACTGAAATCGTCGAAAGGCCTACTCTCAAAGAGCAAATCCACATCTTCCTTCAATGCCTCCGTGATGAATTTCAAGAGAAGCTCGCCGGTAATTACTTTCCTAGTTTCAATGAACTCCTCGAGTCCGGAATTAGAGTTGACGACTTCCTAAAAAGCAAAAAGAGGGAAAGTAACTTCCGCTACAACAAACCCGCTACAAGTAAGGATGCTTGATCAATGCCATTGCAAATAACCGCTCCAATCTGGAAAGTATTCTCGCCGTCCCTCCTCCCGAAAAGAAAAAGAGGCACTACGACAAAATTGAAGGAATCACTCAAGAAGAACTCTTCGATGTGCTTGTCCAGAATGAAAAGATCAAACCAAGGGAAGGTGGTCCTCCTAAGGATATGGATCCGAACCATGCTCATCACTTATTTTGCAAGTACCACAACTTCACCGGCCACGACACCAACTCTTGCCATCACTTGAAGGACATCATACAAGACCTCTTTGATAATGGAGATCTAGAACGTCCCAACGTCATCACCAATCCTCTTCCTCGTACTCCATGAAGGAGATGAAGCTCCAAGAAGAAACCCACACTTACCACTTTGGGGCTACAACTATCCTCTCCCTTTCTCCTTTGATAGAAGTAGATTAGGTTTTAAATTTCCAAGTATGAACTCGAAGAGTCGTTCTGTCTTTCTAGTACTCCTCACCTCCTCTAGTTTGTGTCTTCTAAACTATCGAGTCTGTTCTTAAATTTCTCAATAAATTAAAGTAATTTCTTTTCCTAAACACTTTCCCTAAAGTTGTTCTACCTCATGAATATCATTCAACTCATGCAAAATAATGGACCTTCCATTCCCTAAATCATCGCAAAAATAGAGACTTCCTAACAAGTTTAAGACGAAAGTTATCATTAGGAGGCTTAAGGGCTAAACATTACCCCTACTGAAAGTCAAAGTCAACAAGCGAAGGAAGCCAAAGGCGCTGCTGTCAACATTCATCCCAAGAAGAGTGGGGCTACTCAACTCAAGGCATTGAGAGTACAAAAATAAATAAAAAGCTCGCTAGGTCGAAACTCCTCAAATCGTCCTAGGCAAAAATAGAGCATCAAAAAAAAAAAAACTCTCGAGCCTTCATCGCCCCACAACAAGGATGGAATTTCAACAAAGGCAAGAAGGACTCTCCCACAAAGAAGAGGAGTCAAGTGATACCAACAAAAGAAAAAAAGATTCCTCAATATTCTCCTACATCAAGTGAAGAAGACTTTCAGTATCAAGAAAAATGTTTACCCTTAAGTCATACTAATGATTGGCTTTCTCCTCAATCTTGTTTAGAAATTTCTAGATGATGCATGGTCCATAAAAGGTAGAATAACTTTTCTAGATCCTTGAGCCAAGTAGCGTTTCTTGTTGAGTCTAGGGGCTTCCTGTTAGCCATTCTCATACACACTCTTGTTATCCAAGCATCAAAACTGGGACTTCCTAACCTTTCCTCCCCCAGTCAATCTCTACTTCAATTCCTCAAAACAATCGAATCTGCATTAGGAGCTTTCCTCTTTGCTTCTCACTCTCATCATTAGAGAATACACTTCTCCAAAAAAACAATGCTTAGATCACCTTCCAATGAATAGAGTCCGTCTCTCCTAAACTAGCTTGAGATCTCATTTCTCTCCTCAATAAGATTTTCTCTCTCTGAGTTCTCTTCGAGTTACATACTATTCAAAAAAAATGAAAAAAAAAAGACGCAAAAGAGATGCCCGCTAGATTGAAAACCCGAAAGGCGATCTAGTGCAAAACCAGGTGCGCACTAAGAAAAAATATAATCAAAGGACAAAGGGAGAGTATTCTTCAGCCTTCTTCATCAAACATCATTCGATCTTCTTCAAATCAAATCAACAAGGAGAGTCTTCTTCGATCACCTTCAAGTCAAGAGAGCAGACTCACAAGCCTGTTCACAAAGTCATCTACCACTTGCAAGCAACCTGGGGCTCGAGACACCAAAGGGCCTTGGACATAAAGCCATTACGACAGTCGACAGATTTGTAGTCGTTTGCCTCCTAGAGACACGATTCAAGGGAAAATTAAGAATGAAGATTCGCAATGCCACCTAGATGTGTTCACACAAGGATACTCATCAAAATTCTACAACAATTCAAATTGACACTAGCAACAAGATTCTCGCATAAACCCGATTTGGTCCCAACTTGTCAAACACAAGTTCACTCTCATATTTCACCCTCTCAAATACAAATCCATACACATGTCCCTACATGTCCGGTGTACCACTACACTCATACATAAACTTACCACCAAAATGTCCGACTCGGCCATTTACACGAACAGAACGTGAGCACCACCACGTAAGTCCGGGCCAAACAACTAAAATTTGAAAAAAATCTCTACTTGGAATCTTTATGTGATGACGGTGTACGTAAAGGTAAGAATCATTCGGGTCCATCCGAGATCGTCGCGACAGATATATCCTTGCATTACAGGCCGACGTAACCTCCATCTCAACCGACAACTTCAAAGTCCGTGACCTCGGCAAGAACCTCAAGTCCGTGACTCGGCAACGACAACCAAAGTCCGTGACCTCGACAAGCAAAGAACTTCAAGTCCGTGACCTCCTGACATCAACAAAGTCTCGTGGACGGCAAAGAACCTCAAAGTCCGTGACCTCGGCAACAACTACAAAGTCCGCGATGGCGGCAAACTTCAAGTCCGTGACCTCGGCAACAACTTCAAAGTCTCGTGATGGCAAAGAAACTTCAAGTCCACACCTCGGCAACAACTTCAAAGTCTCGTGACGACAAAGAAACTTCAAGTCCGTGACCTCGGCGACAACTTCAAAGTCAGTGACGGCAGCAAACTTCAAGTCCGTGACCTGGCAAGTACGACAACAAAGTTCATGACCTCGGCACCCACAACAAAGTCCGTGACCTCGCGCAACAACAAGCTACGCGCAACCTGACGGCGCACTTCAACAACTTCATCAACAAACTAGGGTATCTTCGCACTGGGTCAAGTCCTTGATTCCTCGCATGATTTTACCTTTTCAAAAAAAAAAAATACCTCTTCGATTTTCAAAAATGCTTTTCAAAAATACCTAAAATAGCCTTTTTAGTGTTTTGGAGTCGAACTACGTTTGGTCTCGATTCTCTCTTAGAGATACGTAGGCAGCCGTGCGGCACGACCATCCCAATGTTCGTAATGATGTCTTTCTATCGACGACACTTCTTCTTTCATAAGACCTGTCGCCGAGGGGCTCTGTAGACACCCCATTCTGAACCAATAATTCATGATTACACTACTCTTCGTCTCTCTTTTATGTTTTGATGAAAGCATATCAGTTTCGTCATGTTTCGTTAAGTTTCTAACTAACCTCGTTAGTTTTGGACCTAACTGACTAACGGAATAAACTGAAGAGGACAAAATAGTCATCGTACTAGATATCTCGCACGAGATATCATATCTCGCGCGAGATATCCTCGACAGGATGTGCGTAATCACAATTCTTCTCCGTCCCCAAACTCTTCTTCGATAAACCTCATCTCATCTAATCCCTCTCCAATCGAATTGAGTTCGAAGCTTCCTAGGAGTGTTCTACCTCTCCACCTCTACCTCTTAAACCCCTATAAATACTTGGTGACTTCCAAGGATCAAGAGGTCCAGATTTCCACACAACACACACAATTTGTTGGTTTCTCTCCACGAAAGATTCCTTCAAATCACTCACAAAACCTTCCTAAAATCACCTAAAGTTTGTTTATCAACCCCGGCTGATCAACAAACATCCAAACCCGAATCAAGGATTGAGGCGAAGCTCGTCCGCATCAAGATTTGACTCTCATATTGAGTCAAAACTCTGCCCAAATCACTTCTCGATCGAGAAAACATCTTAGAACCACGTTCTAAATCAAATCCTCTCTAAACTAGGTAAACTCCTATACTTTTACTCTTTTCTTCTTAATCTCTCTCTATTGGCTTTTAGAGTGGTGTAATCCCATCAAAAGGATTAGCCTAGAGTCCCTTCAATCGATGAAGGCGATCTCGAAGCGTACAATCCGACATTCCTAATCAAGAAATTGATTAGGGTTTTCTTGTTATTTATTTAATTAGTAATTAAAAAGATTGATAATACTCAATTGGCAAGACCGATCTCCGGATTGGGTGGAATGGATGCTCCTCGACCTACCCATTCGATAACTTAACCCCCGAACCCTCAAATCTCTTTTTAAGGTTTTTCTTATTGTTTTTCCTAAATAAATAATAAGTGGCGACTCTGTTATTCGAAAAATTCACGCATCGCTACAGGTAGACATAATGGCTTGCTAGAGTCTGCTTATGTCTTATGAGGGTCGATATGATCGAGCTCATTGCCAACATAATATAATCATATTGGGTCACACACAACTAGAATGAATTGGTTAAACCAAAGGAAGAAATGATTGAGAGTTCCCTATAATGGCTCGTGTGTAAACGCGAAGGCACTCGCTACTTGCCATATGAGTCCCGAGTCGTGCGAACTGAGTTGACCATATGGCATGCTATCGCGCCCTTATGGAGTGCGACTAAGGCCCGAGACCTTTGCCTTGATGTACGCTTTCCTAATAAGATTAGGCACAGGGCGTTTGACCTAATAAGAATACCAATACTAAGGTAGTATAAATATGTATAAATATGCGTAAACCCTAATATGTTAGCCATTGGCGAATTTTTCAATAGAAAAATTTACAAGCAAGGTTTCTCGATATCTTCTTTCCTAAGTTTTAGAGAATCTAGCAATTCTCAAGAACCGCTTCTTGGTTCATTCTAACCGATGTGGATACTACTGTAGGTCTTCGTTCCGTATTTATCGATCACGACTCTGTAGTTCGACAATTGTTCAAAGCAATATCGAAGATTCAAAGGTTTTGAAGATCGGGTGTCCGACCCTTTCAACCTCTGTTCTAAACAGATCCGATTCTTGTTCGATAGCTCGCCTATAGGAAAGTTCTGATTCTTCCAGTAATCTCAATTCTAAACGTCCGACCCTTACCAACGGATCTTAGGTTCTAATCGAGGTTTTCGACTCTTAGTCAATCTCGTTCTTCTTGGAACCCATATTCGACTCTGTAGTCGACTCCATTCTAACAAAGACCGATTCTAAATCGATCTCGTTCTTAACAAACTTGACTAAAGCTGCTTAATCGACCTCGCCTCTTACACGCTCCGAACCACTCAACTCTCGCAGAGCTCTGTTATCCATTCAATCTAGTTCGATAGATAAACATACAAGCAAGGATCAAAATAAGGTGATTCAAGTATAAAAACTATGATTAAATGTTACAGTCCCCAAGAGCGGCTAGAACTTGAACAAACAAATGTTGTGAGTAAATGCCTCCCAAAAAATGGCCAAGGAAGGTTACATAGACCTAAAAAGGAAATGTTTTGGAGCTTGATTGGGCACGCCCAACAAAAATTAAATGTCTTGAACTGACCGTAGTTTTAGCTTGCCGTGGTCGTTTTGAGGGCACCTTTATCGCTTCATCTTCCTCCATCATCATCTTCCTGCAATTTTTGGACTAGACGTTCAATGGGTGATCGGATTTGACTTCAAGAGCGACCCAAGGCTCGTTTCCTCCTCATCTTTGAGACTTTTTGGCAAGGCCTTCATCGGGACACGACGGTATGAATTTTTCACGTATCATGAGCTTGTATCATATTGATCCTCCGAGGCCCATTTAGCCGTTTGCTCAATTTTCCGATTTATGTCGTTGGAGGGTCAACACAATTCAATTTCTACGTGTCGTCAATCTCGAGCAGGGTAAAACTAAGGCCTTGAGCTTAATCCGTGATGAAGTTCAATATCATCACCATCTTTATACCCCACCGCAGTCCAAGCTAGCAACTTCTTTAGCAAAGATCCACAAATGCATCTTCAAATTTACGCGGTAGGGTTGATCTTCGGGAGGCTGAGAGACTGCCATTCATGATCGTGGCAAAATCGAAAAAGCATCGTCCTGATGCACCCTTGATGGGGTCCGACAATCGCTTAAAAAGCTCCCGTATTTACCCTCTCTTTACCTGGGACGCCGTGAATGGCTTTACCTAATTTGCCCCATGCCTCATCCTTGAGCTTTGGGTAGCATTCTCTTGACCCGCATTAAACCCTGCAAGCCGAAGGGGCTCCAGCCTGTAGGGCATGTTTTTTTCCCTCATCTCTACGAGTTTCCAGGAACAGACTGATCGTACATTGTCAAGGAAGGAAGTTTTTCTCGCTCCTCGGGAACCCTCCACACCGGCTGATTTTTAGTTCGACCAAAGCAAGAGACTACGCTAAGCTTCTAAATGGAAATATACATAATTTTTGCCACCTTGGCTATGTGCGAACAAAAGGGAAAGCAAAAGTATGAGAAAGCTAAAGGGTTACTCCTTGAATAAATATCGGCCCGACTTTAAGCACTAAACTCTCAAAGACTCTGAGTGTATTAATACTTGGCCGCTAGGTCCATGACGAAGCCATCGTCACCACCACTGTCATACTCTCACTAGGCGGTTCATATTCTCTTACTACTGGGAGACATACGACCTCCGAGCCAAGAGAGGAGTGGGATCACAAATTCACGCGAGGCTCTTATAACTTGGCGTATGAAATACTCAAGGTTCTGGGTAAGCCTTAGCAATAGCATCGATGCTCAAAGAGAGGCCAAATCACCTAATAACGTGGTCAGTGACGCTAGATCTCTTCCTACGCTATCGGTGAAGGGCGGCCATCTTCATCGTTCCTTGTCACCAAGGTCGACGTACATCAAAGCAATTGTGGCGTATCTTCTGGGGGTCTCCAAGAGGTTAATGGTCAAGTACTTTGCTTGGTATCCCGAGGCAAACGGTCGAGATACCACCCCCTCCTCAATTCCTACAGAAGGACGATATCTTCTCTAAATCACTCAAGGGTTTTCTTCTCCAAACTTTCCACTTGTGATCAACCTTCTTCCTCGCCTAGCATAATCTTCGGCATCACCCTGCATCAATTGCAATGCTTTCCTGGCTCTCCCTCGGTTTTTGCACTCGCTAGCTCCTAAGCAATATATCAAATGATCCCTAGCGGGCCTTCTTGTTTCACATTTATGTCAACTCCGCACCATGGATTGTAATTCCCGCCCGGTAAGAATCGCACAGACATCTAAGAAGAAGCTCGAGACGTCGAGCACAAAAATTGACTAGTAAAACAAGTATGAGCAAGATAAGCAATATGACGGCAAGAATTGCCGAGCTATGTACATGAAGACAAGTAAACACTTACCACAATGATCTTTGCTCAGATATAAGCAGTTTATGGTCTCGTTTACAATCACGACACCGGTTCTCAAACCTAAACCTATCTCCCTCTTGAATAACCCAACTGGTATGCTCGACTCCTAACTATTGGAACCAATAGGAGCCTACCTCGAGCAACTACCCAACATCATCCCAAATATATATGCATGCATCAGGTCCCTACAGATCTCCCATTAAATGCCAAATGTCGCGTAGTTTATGCTCTCACATTTGGTTTTTGTGCATCGCTCAAGTCGACGATATTGGATATGTGAATCCTACTCCTTGATTACCTCTGGCGATACGGGTAAAGGGAATTCCCAATCTCTCCCGCTCTCTTTTAACTACAATGAAATGAGGAGTTCCCACCCATGTGCTTTGAGGAAGATTGATGAAAAGCTTTTTGGCATGAGGTCTCGAAGGGGTGCTAATCCCCAAGTGCTGATTGTCTACTATAACCTTAAAACATCCTAAAACGTGACACAAGGCTCGAATCCTAGAAAACTACTTGTAATACCATGGCAAAGCATACCAACACTCTACAAGTATTAGCTCCTAATTGCAGATGAGATAGGCGTGCCCATACATTCCGTAAAATTGATCAATAATGAATGGGTGAATCCAAGGGGAGTCTCAACCCAACCTCAAATTGACCACCGCTGTCATGGCAGCACCGGTTGGATCCGGGGGTATATGTCGTAGGGACCTCGTCTGCTGTACTCTCCGCCTGATAAATTCTTTCATTACAATGAGTTAGCCCGAACTTTTGCTTCGTTGATCTCTGCAAAGCCATAGAGAATATTTATTCAGAAGATCTCGTAGCCCTCTTCTCAGGACGGCTCGGGGGCCACGTAACCCAGCTTCTGCACACCTTGTGCAACCGAGGAGTCAAAAGCATCCTTATGCTCGATGAGGTGAAACGCGTTAGCCCGCCCGAATCGCCATACTACAAAGTTAGGAAGAAACATGTGGGAATTCAGTCCTACACAAGACTCAAGTGACTCGCACCAAAGTGGCGTACCTAGATTCCCCCGGAAATCTTATCTATTTCTATGAGAATGAAGGCTTATTAGGTCCCCTAAGTAAGAAATAGACTAAATGGTCGAGCAAATTTATACGGAAAAGGTGAAAGGAAACAACCCTTTCGGGTCGTCCTTCGAGCGTCACCCAAGTTTTCTCCTACAGAGCTAGTTTCTTAACCCGACCGGTTAAGATGGAAGTACACTCATCCATGGTCGCCCCTCTTTCTATACCCTACGTGACATGGTAAACTCTACAATTGAGCTTTCGCACACCCATACCAAACTCCGTGGTTCACAACTAAAGGTCCTAGCCATGGCGTAATAAAGGGCGAATTTGAAGCCTCGTTTATAAACTGCCTAAAAGCGGGAAATTGAGGGATACTTAATTCTGATCTTCAAGTTTTACAGCGGTATAATGAATGAAACTAAGACGAAGATTTACACCTAAATTAGAAATCGCCTTGCTCATTCTTGGCCGGGGTATATCTCGTATCGATGGGAGTCTGTAGGGACATTAAATGATTCAAGGAAGAAATTAAGAATTTTTATTTTATACCTAACGCTAATACTTTCGAATTGGAAAGTTTTCGGTTTTCAAGCAGCTTATTCCCCACAATTAATGTCGTCACAGTTCATTTTCCCAACCAAAGTATTGGGACAAATGTCAAAACCGTGGTAATCATTACGCATATTTCAGGCGCTTCACCAGACTTGTCACAAATGATGGTCGAACATTTTACGTATTCCCCGAGATGATCTCCCTTGCTACTGAGCATCTATCTTTACATGGGACATTTTCAGAACAAAATTTTCATAACTTCAGCTGTCGACACCAATTACTGCGTAAAGTGCAGTATGGGGGCCACTCGAACGGAATAAAAGTATTCTGTCAAAAAGGCTAACAGCCAACATACGAATAACTATTCAAAACATTATTGCCACCACATCCTTAACTGGTCGGTCCTGCCTATTATGGATGTTCCAAGTGCCCAAAGATCGTTTTTTGATCGACAGCCCCTTATTCATTTGTCCACCTCGTCCCGACCTGGCGTGGCTTTGTCCGACATACGATCCATATATCATACGTGGCATTAACCTGCAATTACAGGTATTTTCATTCAGCAGTCGACCTAGATTACAAATTTACTTGCTACAAGGTGTACGTCGACCTGGCCATCTAGTCTTAATACGCCTACAACTCTTTCCATAATGGAAGTCCTACAAATCAGAGTTATTTACGTACATGATCTTTAATCTACGATCCACGATTCTAGGGGTTTCATACAATCCTAGTACACTTTGATCTCTTATCAAAGCCTATAAATACATTACAACATCAACGGTTCTTGAGGTAATTGATTCGTTATTCTCAATTCTGTTTCATTATAATTTATCGCCTTATACACCCAATTACTTCTGCACGCCCGAGGGTTCAAGCCTGGAGACCACCAGTCGCTCCTTTGGTTGTTTCAGTGTCAAAGTTAGAAATCTGTGATTCCCGAACGAGGCCGAGAAGATTGAACACGTTTCATAACGTGAATTAATTGTCATTTTTAAAGACTTATGGATTAAACTCAAAACCAACAATTATTTTGGACATGAAATCCTTTTCATTAATAATATGATATTTTTTACTTAATATAAATTTTAAAATTCTATCTTGGATACAAATTGTACAATATTAGCATTTTTAGGTTTTAAAAAAAATATAAAAGATAATTTATTAAAAATAATAGCAAAATAATTATTTTGTTTTATAACTTATTTGCGTTAAAGTTCAATCAAATAGTATTTTTAGGTTTATTTTAAAAAACTTAATTAGTTACATACATATATTTTTTTTTGCTATTCAAAAAACAAACAAACATATATATGTAAGCTAATTAAGCTTCTTAGATGGTTATTGCTATTATTTATATCAATGATATTTAGATATTTTGGTTCATTTTTCATAATGTAGAGTGTTTTTTAAATAAAATAGTTATTGATTATGTTTTGGCTATTATTTTCTAGTATTCTATCTAGGGTATACAATATACTCTTCAAGGGTTTGATTTGAACACAATTTTATGATTATTATTCAATGCAATTTGGAAAGTTTTGCAACTTTTATATAAAACCACTAAGCCATTTTTGGCTTGTTTGGAAGTTCTCTTCGTTAGGATTTTTTTGTTGAGAATTTTCTGTCGTTGAATTTCTATTATCATTGTTTGTATTCCTGGCTAAGGCGTCTATGTATTAAACGCGATTTTTGTCTCCTGTTTCCTTTCCCATTACCATTGACTTGAACAATGTCTGTATTTAACCTAATCATCCTGCTTATGTGATTCATACTTTGTCACGTTTAGATACGACCTAATTACAACCAAATTAGCCTCCCTTTGAGGGCAAATCGTACCCCGATATGGGGTAACTATGCCACTAAATTTTATATTCATAAAATTTTAAATTAAAGTTTATGGGCATTATTTAAAAGTGTAAATGATAAATAAGGGTTTAAAGTTTGGAGTTCATTGGCATAAATGATTCGATATTTCAAAACTCGCAAATAACGGTCTAGTAATGACAAATATTATTCACTCTATCACTAAATAAATGTTGAAAAAATATATTCAAATTTATTTTTAATCAATAGCAAATTTGAAACATTTGACTTTCATTTAGGGTCGAATGGAGTAACAAATTAAGAGTTTTCTGACGAAACCATTAGAAATCCCCATTAAATCAAACCCTTATTTACTAAAAATAAGTAACTGCATACTTTACCAACGGTCTCCTGGCCAAGTGGTATCATGGCCGGCTTCCCTTCGGGGAGGTCGGGGGTTCGATCCCCCCTGGGGGGATCTTGTGGATTTAATTCTTCCATTGGGTTTCAGGAGCCTTGGAGTCCTCAGAGTGCACATCCTGTGCGGCAAAGTTAAGGAAGCAAGATTGGGCTGGCTTGCAACCCCAAAGTGGTGGGGAGTTCAAGCTGCCTGCGTCCAGCAGGAGGGCTCCCTTGGGGCCAGGGAGTATAAGGGAGTCTTTGCCACCACCAGGCACGCCCCTCGGGCATATACCGCGATTTACCTCCGCCAAAGATACTCTGCCGAGGGGCTCTGTGCACTCGGTGGTCTGTAGATTGATCCCGTGAGAGCCGGGAAACCCTGGTAATCAAAAAAAAAAAAAAAAAAAAAAAAGTAACTGCATACTTTTAATTACGAAAAATTGGTAAATTCAAACCCTTATTTCACATAATTTTTTAACGGCTTCATCATTGAACTCTTAATTATTAATATTTGTCATATTTATAGCATTATTTGTCATTTACCATTACACCTCTCGAATGCAGTTTAAAATTTTAATTAATACTCCCTCAGTCCCGTCCGATACTTCACCATTTTGATGAAACACGTAAATTAAAAAAAAATGATGAGTGAGAGAAGGTTTGTGAGAGTGAAGAAGTGAGTGGATATGACAAGTGGGGTTCACAATTTAAATATGTGAGAAAAAAAAGTTAGTGGATATGACAAGTGGGCCTCATAATTTAAATATGTGAGAGGAAAAAGTGAGTGGGGTTGACAAATGGGGCCCACATTTATTACTATTTTAGAAAATGTGAAGCTACTATCGAAACACTCATTTGAGTAAAAGGTGAAGCTTCGGACGGGACGGAGGAGGTACACATTAATAGCAAACAATTATATTAATATAAATATATAAATTCATGGGTATTATAGAGGGGTATAAGTGAGATTTTAAATCAATTAACGAAAAAGTTAAAAAAAAATCCATTTATGATGTCATTTCATATTTTTAGGTAGTTGGATGGCAAGGTTGAACATTTCAAAACTTAGATAACCTAGGTGTCTATTATAGTTTGGTAACAAAGTTAAATATTTTGAAAACTAAGTGGCCCACATCAATAATGTCAAAATTGAGTGACCCCAAATGGTAGTTTTGCCAATTCTATATGAGGCTTTTCTTTTAATTATCATTCAATCATCCATACATTTTTAAGAAGAAAGAAGACAAATAGACCCAAAGACAAGATGGAAATGTTTATATGCTTTAGTTATTTTTTGTGGACTCAAATGTATGATTACTCTTTAATCATGATATTATTTCTAAGACAAAAAGAAACACAAGATTTTGGGGGAAACTAGTTTCTTCTTAAGTTATAGAAAGTCCTGTTTTATAAACTGTTCCTAAATATTCACTAACTACTTGCAAGTAGAAAAAAAGTGGACTTTTTATAATTTATGAAGAAACTAGTTTCTCCCAAAACTTGCTCAAAAGAAAAGCCACTGAGCTGACTCCTTTTTCTAAAATACTTGTACTTCCCACTTTCAAAATAAATACTATTAATAATAATTTTCAAATTTTCACCTTTATAAATATTATAATAAATACTATCGATAATAAAATTTGAATTTTAATCATTACAACAATAACAACAACATTATCTCAGTGTCAAAAAGTCTCCCACTTATGGTGAAGTAAAAGAAAATCAGATATACAAAGATTTACCCCTTTGTTAAAGCATAGTGAGTTAGTTTCCAGATGATCATAATAAAAATTGTATGAACTCACTGATGTTTTATAACAAAGAAATGCAGATATTTTAATAAGCCATTTTCATCATTATGATAATTAATTAAATTAAATTAATATTATTGCTCAAAAATCATTCGTACAAACTGTTGGAAATGGGTTTTAGAAACAAGGTTTGACCAAGTTTTGACCCAATTTTCAAATAGGTTTCATTTATTGATTAATGAAATAAGTTACAAAATTATAATCTACATTTGTTGTAGATTAAGAAAATGCATTTATTTACTCAAAACCATTTCCGGATGAATGAGAAATTAATGGCTAAAGATTGTAACTTGAAATGGGAAAATGAAGAGTTTATGGGATATAAAGAGTTATCCCACATTGCTTAGAGATAGAAAGTAAAGCAAGTTTATAAGTGGATGCAAACAAGGAGGATGCATCAAGTTGTTCCTCCTTGGGCCAACCTAGGTGGACCATTGGGCCAACCATGCAAGGTGCAGCCCCACCGCGCGCTTTATACTAGCTCAATTTGGACCACACCCGCGGCCGCGAAGCGCGCAAGGGCGGTTTAGGGCGCACTTTGCACGTCGCTAGGAGCTATTGGAGCCTTTGATTTTTAGCAAATCAATCAAGGTTCGTGGCTCGGGTGCGTGTAGTTCGGTTCGGCTTGGCTCGGGCGGGCTGGGGCGGTGCGGTGCATGGTGCGGTTGGGCCTAGGCCCATTCGGATTGGGCCGCGGTGCAACGGTTTGGGCCGGTTCAGATCGGGTCGGACCATGGGTCCTGGATATGGTCTATGCCAAAGTGGTGCAAGATGGGTTCAATGAACCAGTCAAAGGATGGAAGGGTTGGAATGGTTCAAAGGAACCAGGTTCGAATAGGTGCTTTGGAAGATCCAAAGCAGATCTCCACCCTCCATCAAGATCAGATCCAACGGCCGAATCCACCAGTGCCAATAATGCCTATTCCCAAAAGGCACCCCAACTCTTCATTATCTATATATAGTCCCCTAGCTTTGTCATTTCATTCATTCCATCATTCAAAGTGAGTTAGTATTCAATAGCAATTAGAGAGAAAGCATATTGAAGCATAAATATTCCGTTCAAGTCCAGAAGTTCCAAACAATTAGTTTGTTCGCCGAAGTCGTTAGTTTGAAGTGCTTCTACTAACGATTGTAAAGTCGTTGCATCTTACGAGGAGATTGTCAGAATACCGTCAGCACCAGTGCGGGGCAATACTTCTTACGGAGATTGTGTCAAACACAAGCCTCGACTTAATTTTCATTTTGTTATTCTGTCGGTTAGTTTTTCCGTTATCTTTTAAGAAGCCGTCACATTTTCTGTTAAATTTCATAACAATCGTAAGAAGTATTGTACGTTTCTTAAGAGATGGAAAATGAAACCGATACCTCCCAGTCCTCAGGGGCTACTCCCGACCCGACCCGAGATGCAACTAATCGAAATGTTGCACCTGCTCCTGCTACTGCTCCGACTCACCCGACACATGGTGAGAAACCATCCAAGGTCAATCTTGCTGAAGCTAGCACAAGCAACAGTAAGAAGAGGAAGCATTCTGGAAATGATAGAAGGGGCTCAAGTGGCAAGAAGAAGTTCAAAGGATCTTGCTACAACTGTGGCAAGCCCGGACATTTAGCAAAAGATTGCCGGCACCCGAAGAAGGAAGACCAGAGAGGCAATAGGAATCAAGCCAACATTGTTGATGATATGGAGCTTGACTTTGCAGCTGTGGTATTTGAAGTCAATGTGGCTAAGTTGGATGATAATCCAAGAGAGTGGTGGATAGACACCGGTGCTACCCGCCACATATGTGCAGATAAGGAGAGTTTCTCTTCCTACACTCCCTGTTCCGGAAGGAAGCTCTATATGGGAAATTCTGCTACTTCCAATGTTATGGGAATTGGAAGAGTTGTTCTAAAGATGACTTCAGGCAAGGAGCTGACTTTGATGGATGTGCTGCATGTCCCAGACATCCGCAAGAACTTAGTCTCTGGGGCTTTGTTAAGTAAGGCCGGTTTTCGTTGGTGTTTGAATCGATAAATTTGTCTTGACCAAAAATGGTCTTTTCCTTGGAAAAGGTTACCTTGAGAAGGGCCTTTTCAAGATGAATGTAATGAATGTTATCCGCTCCAAGCAAAGAATAAAAGTGTTGTTTCTTATGTTTACTTGTTGGATAGTCCTGACTTATGGCATGATAGATTAGGACACGTAAATTTTAACACAATTAAGAAATTAGTAAAGCAAGATTTAATTCATATGTCTAAATCTGATGCAACTAATAAGTGTGAAATTTGCGTTGAAGCAAAAATGACTAAAGGGTCATTTGAAACAGTAATAAGAAACACAACACCTCTGGAATTAATTCACACAGATATTTGTGATTTAAAGTTAGTGCAAACTCGAGGTGGGAAAAAGTACTTCATTACTTTTATAGACGATTGCACAAAATACTGTTATGTATATCTATTGAAAAGTAAGGATGAAGCCTTAGGGGCTTTCCAAACTTACAAGAATGAAGTTGAGAATCAACTTAATATAAAGATTAAGAAGATTCGAAGCGATAGAGGAGGATAATATGTAGCTCCGTTTGAAGGACTATGTTGGGAATCTGGCATTATTCATCAAACGACAGCTCCATATACACCTCAATCTAATATATAGAGTAGCTGAACGTAAGAATCGCACTCTAAAGGAAATGATGAATGCATTCTTAATCAGTTCAGGCTTACCCGACAACATATGGGGGGAAGCAATACTGACTTCAAACTACATTCTTAATAAGATACCCAAGAAAGGAATTAATGAAACACCTTACGAATTATGGCATAATCGTAAGCCGTGTTATAAATACCTTAAAGTGTGAGGGTGTCTGGCTAAGGTTGAAGTACCTAAGCCAAAGCAAGTCAAAATCGGTCCAAAGACAATTGAATGCATCTTTATTGGATATGCTAATAATAGTAGTGCCTATAGGTTTATAGTGCACAAGTCAGACATTCCTGATATGAATGAAGGAATGACTAGGGGTGGACATGGTTCGGTTTGGTTTGGTTTGGAAGGAATTTGGAGACCAAACCGCTAGTACTCGGTTTGGGAAAATCCCAAACCAAACCATAGAAAATTTCAAACCAAACCAAACCAAACCACCTCGGTTTGGTTCGGTTCGGTCTCAAACCACGGTTTCATAAACGGTTCAAACCGTGGTCCGAACTGCGGTCTAGACCGCTATCCGAACTACAAACCTGTCCAACTAAAAGCGTTGCTCTTTACATATTTTTTTTTATCAGACAAAGCTGGAATGCTGGATTCTACTTTTTGTTCATGTCTTTATAAGCTGGAATGGCATCAAAATGACTCCTCAAATTTCAAAATCAACCCCTGATCTTCCCAGACAGCCTCAATCATTTCATTTGGAGAAACTAGGCAGCCAAATGCCTTTCTATCTTCTAAGAAATGTGGCTGAAGTGTAAGAAGTCTGTCTGTAGGGATATAACATTGTGCTTTGGGGTTATAACGTTGAATTAATAAACTTCTCAACCATATTAGTGGAGTATGTGATTTCTCTATGTCCAAGAAGAGAGAAACAAACTGAGAAAGAAGATATGAAAAATGAGGAGGCAGTTTGAGTTAAAGGAGTTTCAATCTAGGGTTTTCAAATCAGTGGTTGTGATTCATCTTTAATTTTTAATGAACGACTAGGATTTCGGTTCAAGAATTTCATGGTTCGGTTCCGTGGTTCGGTTTCACGGTTCCAAACCGCGGTTCGGTCTGAATCGGTTTGGTTCGGTTCGGTTTGGTTCGGTTTTGAGGTTCCAGACTGCGAGCTGAACCGAACCACACGGTTTATTAAATTTTCAAACCAAGCTAAACCATTTATAGAAAAAAACCAAACCAAACTGCGTGGTTTGGTTCGGTTCGGTCTCAAACCGCGGTTTGAACCGAACCATGTCCACCCCTAGGAATGACAATAGAATCAAGGAATGTTGTGTTCTTTGAAAATATCTTTCCTGCCAAGGATAGGAAAGATGCAAGTTCTAATAAGAGAACTTATGAAACTACGACTGGTCCATCTCAAGAAGAAGATGAAGGACCAAGACGTAGTAAAAGGGCAAGAGTGGAAAAGTCTTTTGGTCCTGATTTTCTATCATATATGTTAGAAAACGAACCATCTACTGTTAAAGAAGCTTTATCAGGTCCGGATAGTCCGTTCTGGAAAGAAGCTATTAACAGTGAAATAGAATCCATAATGCATAATAATACTTGGGAGTTGGTTGATCTTCCTCCAGGATGCAAACCGTTAGGTTGCAAGTGGATCCTTAAAAGGAAGTATAAGGCAGATGGATCTATCGATAAGTACAAAGCCCGGCTGGTAGCCAAAGGGTTTAGACAAAAGGAGGGATATGACTTCTTCGATACATATTCTCCTGTCAAGAGAATCACATCCATACGTGTTCTCATAGCAATTGCAGCCGTGCATAATCTTGAGATACACCAGATGGATGTGAAAACAACTTTCTTGAATGGAGAGTTAGATGAAGAGATTTACATGGAACAACCCGAAGGGTTTGTTGTTCCAGGTAAAGAGCAAAAGGTGTGTAAACTTGTAAAGTCGTTGTACGGACTCAAACAAGCACCTAAACAATGGCATGAGAAGTTTGATCGAACCATGTTATCAAATGGATTCAAGATAAATGAATGTGACAAGTGTGTCTATATCAAAGGAACATCTGAATCATTTGTAATAGTCTGTCTCTACGTGGATGACATGTTGATAATGGGAAGTACTCATGAATTGATCATGAATACCAAAGGCTTGCTAAAGAAGCACTTTGACATGAAGGACATGGGATTGGCTGATGTCATATTAGGAATAAAAAATTTCTAGAACATCAGAAGGGATAGCTCTATCTCAGTCCCATTATCTAGAAAATGTACTTCGAAAGTTCGATGTCATTAATGACCCTCCTGCTAAGACACCGCGGATTTGACTCTACACTTAGCAAGGAACAGAGGGGAACCAGTTTCTCAATTGGAATATGCAAGAATAATTGGAAGTCTGATGTACTTAACAAACTGTACACGTCCAGACATCGCATATTCAGTGAGCAAACTAAGTAGGTTCACTAGTAATCCCAGTTCGGATCACTGGAAGGCTCTATT
This sequence comes from Adenophora triphylla var. japonica, assembly GCA_022495995.1. Taxonomy (NCBI): domain Eukaryota; kingdom Viridiplantae; phylum Streptophyta; class Magnoliopsida; order Asterales; family Campanulaceae; genus Adenophora; species Adenophora triphylla. The sequence goes on from JAFEMH010000776.1 coordinate 587,039, forward strand.
AAGAGTATTGAGATATTTAAAGTATACTATGAATCATGGGATACTTTACAAGAGATATCCAGCAGTATTAGAAGGATACTGTGATGCTAATTGGATATCAGACACAAAAGACTCTAAGTCCACAAGTGGATATGTATTCACAATTGGGGGAGGAGCGGTGTCATGGAAATCCTCCAAACAAACGTGTATAGCTAGATCCACGATGGAATCTGAGTTTATAGCCTTAGATAAAGCTGGAGAAGAAGCAGAATGGCTTAAGAACTTCTTGGAGGATATTCCTTGTTGGAGTAAGCACATGCTCATGTTATGATACATTGTGATAGTCAATCAGCAATAGGAAGGGCACAGAGCAGTATGTATAATGGTAAGTCTAGACATATTCGTCGTAGACATAATACCATTAGACAGTTGATCAAAAATGGTGTTATCACAATAGACTATGTAAAGTCAAATGATAACATTGCGGATCCGTTTACGAAAGGTATAAATAGAGATCAACTGTATAAACTGTTAAGGGGAATGGGTTTAAAACCCACAACAAAAGAATTCATAGTGGACACTCAACCTTGTGAAATGGAGATCCCAGGCCCTTGGTTCAATGAGAAAACTAAGTTATGAGTTCAATAGAAACACTTGAAACCTGTTTCATACTCATTCCTAGAACATCCAAGTGTATGCACCTGCAGCAGTGGTGAGGATAAGTTGAGAAAACTTTTAATGATTCCTATACCTACGGGTGGAGTATAGCAGCATACTCTTTATAGTATGAATCACCTATATAAGTGAGAAGTAATAAGGCCGCTTCTAAATGAACACTTATGAATGAGATACGGTCCAGGGCCGAAATGGACACAACGTGAGAACAAAAATTGTTAGAGCTATTATTGTGTGAGTACTGTTGTCTTGGTATACACTATACAGTCACTGGTTCAAAGCGTCTCGCTACCAACTGGCTAGTATATCCGATGGTATTTTACTAGGAAAGGTTCAAGGCCATAAGCTACCTATCTCGATGCAATAGTAGTTCGCCGGAACTTTTGGACGAATCTGCATACATGCATTAATTGTCATTCATGTGGGGGATTGTTGGAAATGGGTTTTAGAAACAAGGTTTGACCAAGTTTTGACCCAATTTTCAAATAGGTTTCATTTATTGATTAATGAAATAAGTTACAAAATTATAATCTACATTTGTTGTAGATTAAGAAAATGCATTTATTTACTCAAAATCATTTCCGGGTGAATGAGAAATTAATGGCTAAAGATAGTAACTTGAAATGGGAAAATGAAGAGTTTATGGGATATAAAGAGTTATCCCACATTGCTTAGAGATAGAAAGTAAAGCAAGTTTATAAGTGGATGCAAACAAGGAGGAGGCATCAAGTTGTTCCTCCTTGGGCCAACCTAGGTGGACCATTGGGCCAACCATGCAAGGTGCAGCCCAATTGTGCCAGTTTTATACTAGCTCAATTTGGACCACACCCGCGAAGCGCGCGAAGCGCGGAATGGGCGGATCGTCGCTAGGAGCTATTGGAGCCTTTGATTTTTAGCAAATCAATCAAGGTTCGTGGCTCGGGTGCAGTAGTTCGGTTCAGCTTGGCTCGGACTGGACTGGGGCGGTGCAGTGCATGGTGCGGTTGGGCCTAGGCCCATTCGGATTGGGCTAGGGCGGTGCAACGGTTTGGGCCGGTTCTGTACTGGGTCGGACCATGGGTCCTGGATATGGTCTATGCCAAAGGGTGCAAGATGGGTTCAATGAACCAGGTCAAAGGATGGAAGGGTTGGAATGGTTCAAAGGAACCAGTTCGAATAGGTGCTGGAAGATCCAGCAGATCTCCACCCTCCATCAAGATCAGATCCAACGGCCAGAATCCACCAGGTGCCAATAATGCCTATTCCCAAAAGGCACCCCAACTCTTCATTATCTATATATAGTCCCCTGCAGTTTGTCATTTCATTCATTCCATCATTCAGTGAGTTAGTATTCAATAGCAATTAGAGAGAAAGCATATTGAAGCATAAATATTCCGTTCAAGTCCACAAGTTCCAAACAATTAGTTTGTTCGCCGAAGTCGTTAGTTTGAAGTGCTTCTACTAACAATTGTAAAGTCGTTGCATCTTACGAGGAGATTGTCAGAATACCGTCAGCACCAGTGCGGGGCAATACTTCTTACGGAGATTGTGTCAAACACAAGCCTCGACTTAATTTTCATTTTGTTATTCTGTCGGTTAGTTTTTCCGTTATCTTTTAAGAAGCCGTCACATTTTCTGTTAAATTTCATAACACAAACATAAAAAAAAATTGTGACGTTTATTTTATAACAAAAGGAATATCATTTTTATTGGTCATCAAAGAAAATCTCATTGTACACTTTCTTTGCACCCGTTTCCGTCGCAATGTGATGGGCTCTTGATTTATTTATTTAATTTGTGTAATTTATGAACCCAATTACTTTTATTCAAAATTCGTCATCGGTTGACGGTAGAACACAAGTAAGAGCATTCACAATGGGAGTTTTTTGAGAGCTTCTTATTCTTATGAAAAAGCTCTTGAAAGCTTTTTATCATTGTGAAAATGATGAAAGAGCTCCTTAGTAAGGAGTTGCTCTTTCTACAAAGAGCTAGCTTTTTAGCTTTTTATCATTAATGTTACACATTTTCTATGCAAGTCATTCACTCTTTTTTACATATGAGACTCATAAAAAAGTTGAAAGAGGAGTTTTACCATTGTGAAAAAGTGCTTGAGGTTTTTAAGTTTTGAATTATAATGATGTGGCTCATAGAAAATATAAAAAAAGCTATCTAAAGAGCTTTACCATTGTGGATGCTCTAATTGAGAAGTTAAAAAAAAAAGTGAGTATAAATTGTATTAGGGAAAGGTCGTGATCATAGTTATAAATCCCGTCCCGTATCGGTTCGTCCCGGCCGGTACGTCCCGTCCCAGTGAAAAAACGATGCGGAACAGGTTGTATACCGTCCCAGTCTAAAAACCGCCCTGTATAGGACCGAACCGGCCGAACCGGACCGAACCGGCCGAGATGGATATCCCGGCTGGGACGCAATTTTTTTTAGAATGAAAAAAAATCAATTTTTTTATGTCATTTTAACAATTGTACAAGAAATTCATGAAAAGAATGAAAAAAATCAAAAAAAAAATTCCAGAAATCCATGAAAATTGAAAATAATGAAAAAAAAATCAATTTTTTTTCATTTCTTTCTTAAAATTACTATTACTTGGTGTAAAAACATGTTAATAGCTAACATTCTTATAGTTTAATCACTAATGAGTTACTTTGTACCAGAAAAAGTGTTATGTTTTTGTTATATTTTTGTTAACATATTCTAGGGATATAATTAGTGAAAAAATACAGAAAAATTGCGATAAACCCGATACGGTGCACCGGTGCATTTCGATACCGATACATTCCGTCCCAATGACAAAATCAATGCACTGATCGGGACGATATTTATAACTACTAGATTGACTCCCGTGCGATGCACGGGGCGTTACTATATATTTAAATGACAAAAATTGAACAAAAATAAACCAAAAAAACAATTTGTTTATATATTTATGAAATACTTTCTTAAAGACTACAATGTCAGTACATAAAAATGAGAATAAAATAGGAATAAAAAAAAATCATAAGGAATATGCATATCTTTATATACAATTATGCAGTATTTTATCATTTAGAAAAGTAAATAAAAAAGAAGAACATGTTTATCACATACAAAGTAAGGTATTGAAATTAGTAAAAAAAAGGTGAATTTTATAAATAAAAAGAAAAGATTTGTTCATACCAAAAGGATAAGGATAGTAAATTTATCTAATCAAAATTAATATCATATTTTTTCAAATTTATTAATACTTTATTTACTATGCTTCAAATATTAATGTTTTTAAATTAAATAAATTGTTTGATATATCGAACTAAAATAAACACAATAATCATATTGACATACATTTATACTATCTTTAATTCTTATAATATTGACATACATTTCAATCAAAATTTTAAAAATGATGGCCATCTTCCCCGATATTCATTTTTATAAATACAAAATTTTTTGAGACGGATAGAGAAATTGACAAATTTATTAATACTTTATTTACTATGCTTCAAATGTTTTTTTAAAGAAAAATTATATAAATTGTTTGATATATCGAACGAATATAAATACAATAACCATATTACCCCATCTCACCTATTAAATAGAAACCAAAATCCACATTCATCACAATCCCCCATATATATATATATATATATATATATATATATATATATATATATATATATATATATATATATATATATATATATATATATATAATTCAACACCATTCCACTTCATCATCCTATATCCCACCACTTTAATTTTATTTTATATTCTTTAATTTTATGATTAGTAAATTATTATTATTATTATTATTATTATTATTATTATTATTATTATTATTATTATTATTATTATTATTATCATTTATAATTAAAAATAATACTTCACACTTATTTAATTTTTAGTAAAAATATATTGAAAAATAAAAGACGAAAATTAACAAAGGATGATTTAGAAATTAATATTTAAAGAAGTGGGTTGTTTTTCTCTGTCAAATCAAATGACGTAAATCTCTATTGAAAGAGAAAAAATTATGATTTTTGGTGTAAAAAAATTAATTTATTTTAAAATAATTGAGGGAAAGTAAATAAGATGAAAAAAAATCGAAAAATTCGGTCGGCCAATCAACAGCGACACGTGTCAAATTTCTTTAAAACAAATGAAACAAACCCCGCATAAACCCACCATTATGGGCGCGTGCGGTACACTGCAAAGAGAAATATCGAAATTGCTCTTCAACGTAAGGACGACACGTGTCCAATGTAATAAAAAAAAAAATTAATGCATTCACGCGTCTCTTTATGCCCGTGTAATTTACGGATCTCATAATTTTAACCAAAAAAAAAAAAAAAAAAAAAAAATCATTTACTATCCACTTTATTTGGATAATTGTTAATAAAAGTAATTAATACTTAATTAACTATGCTTCAATTATATTTTTTAAATGAAATAAATAAATTGTTTATTTTTATAATTAGTAAAATAAATATTATTATTATTATCATTTATAATAAAAAAATACTTCACACTTAATTTTTTGACTAAAATCATATTGAAAAATAAAACAGAAAAATTAACAAAGAATAATTAGAAATTTATATTTAATTGAGGGTAAAGAAATAAGATGTAAAAAAAATCGAAAATTCTGTCAGTCAATCAACAGGCGACACGTGTCAAATTTGTTTCTTAAAAAAAAATAAACAAACCCCTGCATATACCCACCATTATCGGCGCGTGCAGTACACGCGCCAGAGGAATGTCGAAATTGCCCTTCAACAGACGGACGACACGTGTCCAATGTAAAAAAACTTATGCATTCACGCGCCTCTTTATGCCCGTGTAATTTACTTCGCTCTCATAATTTTATGTAATAAAAAAAGAAAAAAAAAATCATTTTCTATCCACTTCATTTGGGTAATTGTTAATAAAAGTAATTAATACTAAATTTACTATGCTTCATGTTTTTTTAAATAAAAACATTAAATTGTTTGATGTATCGAACTAAAATAAACCAAAAACCATATTATCCCTTCCAATTTCTTATCCTATACCCCATCATTTTTATGTTATTTTATATTCTTTATTTTTATAATTACTAAAATTAATATTATTAACATTATCTTTTATAATAAAAAATTACTTCACACTTAAAATTTATTGACTAAAACCATATTGAAAAATGAAAAAGAAAAAGTAACAAAGGATAATTAGAAATTTATATATATAAAAATGGTTTTTTTTTCTGTGTCCAAATGAAATGAAAATAGTCTCTATTTAAATTTAAAGAGAAAAAAAAATATACTCCCTCCGTCCCGCTAATATTAGCACACTTTCCTTTTTGGGCGTCCCGCTAATATTCGCACACTCCCAAAAAGGAAACTTTATATTAATAAAATATTCACCCAACCCCACTCATTCTCTCTCCTACATTATTTTAATACTCACAACACCATTATAATTTATTACACCCTCCACTCATTCTCTCTCCACTCATTCTTTTACACTCACAATATTTTATTAAAATATCATATTCCTTAATTCTCGCGCAAACAAATGTTTTCATGGGCTTAATACTAACGAGCGGAGAGGAGTATGAATTTTGTGTAAAAAAAAAAATTTAATTTAATATATAATAATTGAGATCAAAACACAACCCCACCCCACTTATTAAATAGAAAATCCTTTTTTAAAAAGAGGATTTTTTTTTCTCTATTCAAATCAAATGAAAAAGTCTATCATTGAAAAGAAAAAAAAATCATAAATTATGGTGAAAAAAATAAAAAAAAAATTAATTTAATATATAATAATTGAGGTTAAAGAAATGGGATAATTTTTTTTTTCAAATCCGCCAATGAATCAGGTGGTGACATGTGGCAAAACCAAAAAAAAAAAAAAAAGAAAACCGTCTGCCCAAACGCCCCAATGTCGGCGCGTGATCAACACGCGCCAGGTAAAAGACGTAAATACCCCTCCCCCTTTAGGCGACACATGTCCTTTGTCTTTAAAAAAAAAAAAATTCCACCCAATCAGCAGCTGCCACGTCGGAATTAGGCCTCCTTAATTGCAACTTTGCCACCGCGTGAATTGACGAAAATGCCCCTCAAACCCTCAAAATTTACCACTATCTTGTTATTATATATATATAGATATAGATGATCGTGATCGAATTAAGGAGACGTGGTCCAAAAACAGTTGAGAGTGCCACACACGTAAACAAGGCGTCATGGTCACCGATTCAATGCGCACTGGTGGTCAGTGGTCTCACTTGTGGGGCACGCTAACGCTAGGCTTGGCCTCCTAAGTTAAAGGAGCGGTTTTATCTGGCCTGTGACGCCACGGTTTTGTCACATGCCTCCCACCCATTGACACACACTTTCTTGTGTTTTCACTTTCCCCTACACGCTCTTTCACCTTTCACAAATTTGGTAACCTTCTTGACAATGACTAGGCACGGAAGAAACTTTTTTTTTTTTTTAAATAGAAATGGTCATTCGATTCGGGAAAAATAAAGTACTCTCTTCGTTATAAAATGTTTATTCTATTTGACTTTTGTTAAATTTTGACCATAAATTTATGAGAGATTAATCATGTTCATGAAATTCTAAAAGTTGTTGATGATAATATTATTAATGGTGAATCAATAGAAATTTTTAGAATTTCATGAACATAATTAAATTGTCATATATTTGTGGTCAAAGTTCAATAAAAAAGTCAAAAGGAACAAATATTTTGGGACTGAGGGAGTATTATTTTTCCAATAATCAATGATTAATATTCATAAAATCTCAGTAAAAATCTGTTTTACTTTTAATTAGTATAAAATGTATTTTCAAAATATACGGTGACATATTTTTATAACTAACTAAGTGAAACTTTTTATAAAATGCACGGTGTCATTTTTTTAAATAATCGAAACCTATAAAAAATTGACTGACACTTTTTGACACTATAATTGACATTTTTCAATACTTTAACATTCACTTTTTAACATAAGACTAACACTAATTTCAACACTATCACCGAAACTATTTAACACTACAACTGGCAATCTTTAACACTACAACTGACAATGTTTAACGCTACAGCCGAAACTATTTAACACTACAACTGACACTTCTTAACACTATTACAAGTCCTCTTTTTTCAAATGTTAAAAATGTCAATTTAAATGTTTATAAGTGTCGTTGAATGTTTATAAACGTCATTTTGAATATCTGTCATTTTATAATATTAAAACTGACACTTACGAGAAATTCATTTCTCATCTCATAGTGTAAAACACGTTTACATAAGATCGACTCATTAATATTAGTTTTGCTTTAAAGTGGGGATATAATAAATTAATGATTATTATCCATTTATTAACAAAAGACCTCAGTAGATCTATTTGAGCCATTAAATTAAAAGTCGGTCTTCTATAATACGCGTCTTTCCTACGTAGTGATTATAGTGATTAGGAAAGACTTGTTTTAAATGTGCGGTGACTTTTTCGTAAATAAGGAGAACTTCGTGTGCAGTGGCATTCTTGTAAACAATTAAAACTTTGCGCGTGTTGAGAATCAAGGACGTAACTAAGTGCATGACTAACAAACTTTTTGTGTATCAGTCTCAAACGTTTCTGTATATCAATATTAAAAGCTTCTGGTAATAAATTAACAAACACTACCATAGAACATCATTTAACAATTCATAAAAAAAAATTCTGGATATCAGTTTCAAAGGTTCTAGATATCAACCTAAAAGGTTTTGAATATTCAGAATCCTTTAAGATTTATATTTAGAAGGTTTGTTATATGATGGGTACATGACCAACAAACTTTCTGAATATCAAAAACAAAGGATTTTAGATATCCAGAACATTTCAGGTTAATATCCAGAAGGTTTACGGGTACATCTTTTTCAAATGTGCTTTTCAATTAATATACAAAAGGCTTTAATATTGATAATCTGAAACATTTAATGTTGATATTTAGAAAGCTTTAATATTGATATCCAGAAATATTTTATATTGACATTCAGAATCCTTTGAGTTTGATATTCATAATGTTTGTTGTCTATGGACACATCACACACCAAATATTCTGGATATCAATCTTAGAGCTGTCAATTCGGGAATACGGGACGGGACGGGACAAAATTATGTTGTCCCACGACGGAAACGGGACGAGACGGGACGGGACAAAACGGGATGGGACTAAAATACTCCGTCCCATCCCGTCCCATTTGTGGGACGCGCGATCCCGCGGGACCCATGCGGGACCCGTTGAAACCATATGAGCAAGGCAAGTTTGAATGATCCTGACAGGACCAGAAAAGGTTTTCACTTGACAAAGGGATGTTGAGTCGAAGCCACGAGCCCCGACCGTATTGCATTTCCATCCATAAAACTAGCCTCCTAGATTGGGCTACCAAATTATGCTAGAACGCTGGACAAGGTTTTCAATAAAAGGCCAAAGATTGAATGTGAGTTTCTCTAAGGAACTCGAGATTTTCCAAACTCCAAACTTTCTTAACAGACATGTGCAAGCTCACAACAAGGATGATTGGCTACATGATGCAACGTCTGAAATATTTGGTATATTTATAAGCAGGCCAAGGAGCAGTTCCCATGTATAATAAGAGTACACAAAACCGTAAAACAAAAACTCTGCCAAAAAAACATGAGTCAGGAAGCAAGCCATTCAACCAAAAATGAAAGAACATCTGCATCAAGTTCATTAAACTCTGTACCGAGTACTCCACTCCATCAAAACTCATTACAAAGCAACAATGAACATGGGAGGATATTCTGCTGCACTTTGAATTCTCCCTGAACTGTCACACCACCTAACTTTGACTTATTTCCCACCTATATATAAACTTGCTGATCAAAGTCAGACCTGCTGCAATACTTTTCGACAAAACCACACTCTCCACCAAGGATTAGGAATCAAACCAGACCTCCATAGAGATATACAGGGCTTAGTGGAATCCATACTGATAACACTGAAACCAGAGAGATATACAGGGCCGAGATATGCGGGACGGGAACGGGACGGGCGGGACCGCACCATGTTGTCCCGTGACGGGAACGGGATGAGACGAGACGGGACGAAACGGGACGGGACTAAAATACTTCGTCCCATCCCATCCCAAATCTATTGCGATATGGGACGTCCCGACGGGACCGTCCCAACTTGACGGCTCTAATCAATCTCATATGTCATGAATATTCAGAACCTTTTGAGCTTGATATGCAGAAGGTTTGTTGGATATAACTCCAACGTGCACGATGTTTTACTTATTTACAAAAATGTCATTGCGAATGAATTTTCATTTACTTACAAAAATGTCACCGTGCATTTAAAACAAATCTTTCCTAATCACTAGGATACTCGCGTCTCTCACTAGATTTTGTGTTAAATTAATGATTTTATACGTTTGCAACAGGAGGAATGGTGTCAAATCTACAAATTGTAGTAGGTATAAGATTTAAAATTAGTTTTGAACTTAATGACAAGAACAATGTTTTTTTTTTTTTGATTACTCAGGTTTCCCAGCTTCGCCGGATCAATTCTGGACCACCAGGTACCGGCTCCTCAGTATGCTGGCGGAGGTAAATCGCGGGATGTGCCCTATGCAATCAGGGTGGCAGCACCCCTTATACTCTTGGCCCCAAGGGAGCCTTCCTACAAGACATTTACACTCTTACAACACCAAATGATCGCTTCAATTTCCTCCGCCTGAGGCAATTACATCACTTTTACAGCACCAAATGGCTGCTTCACGGATGTGCCCCAGGGGACTCCTAAGGACCCTGAAACCCAAGGTAGGAATTAAACCACAAAGATTTTCCTCGGAAGAAATCAAATCGGTGACCTCCCCTTCAGAAGGCCACCATTATACCACTGGGCCAAGGCCATTAGGTGAAAAGAACAATGTTGTTAATACGAATAGTGGTGTAATTGGTTGTTAGTAGGAGCGGACCTACACACATGTTAAAAGGGGCAAGTGCCCTCCTTTGATTTTAAATTTTTGTTTTTACTAGTGCAGATATTTTAAAAATTCAGGAGTATTAATGCAATTTATTAAAACTTGCTCCTTTTGTGTGAAGAGAAAATCTACTAACTTTTTATTCGGCCCTCTTTCATTAATCAAAATAATTTTGTCCACCTTTAAAAAAAAATCATAGGTCTGCCACTGTTTGTTAGTAGGGTTGAAAATAGTAAGTGATATAAATGTTGTGAAACTAAAGTTTAGAAACGTTTTCCAAAATGAATTTCTACTTTTTCCAAAAAAAAAAAACTTTGCCTCTGACAATTTTTCTTGCAATTTGTTCGCACTTCATTTTATAGGTATGAAACCAAAAATAACAAATTTTGAAATATAACTTGAATTTTGGTATGGAATTTGCGAAGGACAAAAAGGGGACAAAGATGTTATATACTCCCTCCGTCCCAATAATACCTTCACCATTTTTGCCCGGCACACAAATTAAGAATGAATAAAATGTTGTGAGTGTAATAGTAAAATAGGAGAAAAAATGAGTGAAGGAAATAGTAAATTTGAAAAATGTTGTGAGTGTAATAGTAAAATAAGAGAGAGACTAGGTGGGTGGAATAGTAAAGATTCTTTGCCATTTTAGAAAAGGTGAAGCTTCTAACGGGATGCCCTTTTAGAAAATTAGTGAAGCTTTTATTGGGGCGGAGGGAGTATGTAGGTATAGGGCGCGTAGAGATCAATGCAAAAGTCTCTGTTGCCGCATGTGGCGAGAGCATAGAGTATTGCATATATAGCTGTCAATTTGGATCAATGGGATGAGATGGAAATTTCGCAACTTTGATGGACGAAAGGGGCGTTTCAATTTTTCCGTGGGCCATTTTCTGTCCCGTCCCCATCCAACTCGGGACACAAGCCAATACTAGTCAAGAAAACGCGTCATAATTATGAGAGTTTTAATATAGTAAAGTTGATTTTAACATGTATAAGCAAAAAACAAACATTTTTTTCAAACCTTAATATTATAAAACAAAATTCAATTGAAATGATGTCAAAAACATCAAAGTGAAAACATAAAAATGCGTTATTTTAAAGTTAAAAAATTAAAAAATACTATAAAATTTTAAAAATGCGAGACTTCCCGTCCCATCATGCCTTGTCCCGCGTCCCAAACGGGATGTCCTAAATAGGCCCGCTTTTATATGGGCTTAGAATTCATTGTTCCATCCCGGCCCATTTGTATGGCGGGATGAACCGTCTCGACAAGTCCGTCCCAAATTGACGATCCTAGTTTTGCTTTTGCGAGAGTTCATGAGTTCGCACGAGGTGCGCGCATAAGAAGTAGGGATGCAATGAGGCCATATAACGGGTGCGCATAGCCCCTACAAATTATGTTTTGGGTTGGTTTAAGATTTTCTAATCATGCAGAATTTTTCTAAACCCTATTGTATTAGGGTTAGATAGTTTAATGTATTATTCTATTCCCAAATAACCGAATAATAGGAGTAATCTGAATAATCTGGTGATATGAGAATTCAAGAATACTCAATCGTTAGTGTTGTTAGCAAGTTAGCGGGAAAATCTGACAAGAAGCATCAACGAGCTGTGAATCAGGAGTGATAAGGGCAACATTTAACGGTGTTTCAACTTCTTTAGTATCACAAGTTGTTAATTGCTCGTTAGGGCAGATCTGATGCTCGTTGGGACAAATCTGAGGCAGAAGGAGAAGTCTGTTCATATGGTATAATAAATGCAAGTCAATGTGAATAGTCGTTGATTTTGTAACCTAATTAGGGTATGGAGTCAAGGTAGATATTTGTTGACATATGCTTTAAGTTTGGCCTAAAATTTGCGCAGGACAAAAACGGGGTTAGAGATCTTATGCACAGATAGGGCACGCGCCCATATCAGTGCAAAAGTATGTGTATGCGCGTATGACAGGCACATAGGGTTTTGCAAGAGTTCATGGGTGCTATAGGGCGCATGCATAGGTATCAGGGATGCTATGCGGCCGCATATAGAGTGCGCATAGCCTCAACAAATTCTGTTTTAGATCGCATTCTGATTCAAGATTTCATAACTGCATGATTTTCCTAAACCCTACTCTATTGGGTTAGAGGGTATAAAACTCTGCTATTCCCTAGTAGTCGAATAATCAGGTGATCTCTGAATCTAATAATACTTTGGTCAATCTGAATCTGAGATCAAATTGCTCAATCTAAATCTGATAATGTTGAATTTTGGGGTTACAAACGCAGCGGAAGATTTATAAATAACAAAACCCTAGCCCTAAGATCCGTCTAGCATGAAGAAATTAGAAATATATATGAAATAGAATTTACATACCTTGAATGATTTGTCTAAGCTTGAATTCAAATCTGAAAATCGAATCTCAAAAACGGATCTCAAAACCGTTGACAAAGATTTTGATCTTCTCCTTGTTCTTTACCTTGTGAAGAATCGACGATTGAAGGCTTAAAGCTTTTGGTGATTAACTTATCACCCTCTATCGGTAATCCACACTCGAACGGACCAAGAACGCTTCTTGATTGATTGCTAGATGATCCCGATTATTGAAATGATTTTCAATAATCAATGGCTAAAAGTGTTTGATCTTTGATTCTTAATCTAGATCCCAATTTTAGTGTTTCATAAACCTAAAATTTCATATGTTTTTGGCTGACCAAAGGGTTCTATTTATATCAAATATAAATCCCTAACTTTTAGGCAAAGAAATCTTGTCAAAAACCAAAACCTAACCAGCCAAGGAAAAGCAGTACGGACAGATTTTGGCCGCTGGCACGACTCGTCCCCAAGGGCACGACTCGTGCCTTATGGCCAAGTCTGTTGTATGACTTATTGAGTCAGTGGCCAGTTGTGTCGCACGATATAACTAGCCAGTTCACCAGTTCCTCAGATCAAAGGGCACGAGTCGTGAGCACGACTCGTCCCTTAGGGGACGACTCGTCCCTAAATGACTGCTCACTGATTCTGTCGTTCCTTCATAAGGCACGACTTGGGCCAATAGGGCACGACTCGTCCCCTCAAGCATTAGTCGTGCCAGAGTCGTCCCTAGAGCCCAGAATTCACCTTTTTAGCCATTTTTAATCCGTTCTTTTGTGTGTGACCCTTTAGGAATTATATTTTATGTTGGTAGTGAGTTGAAACATCAACCTCACAAGACATAAGTGACATCTAGCAAATCATTATGTCAACCAATTAAATATAACATCAAAGCTTTATTCCTTGATAATCAAATGTCACAATCCCTTTGTCCACGATGTCCAATTGAACATGAGTCATGGTCTATGTCAACTCATTCCGTTCAATGCTTTCTCGATCCTGAATATGTTGATAATCCAAATGCCTTTGATTTCTATCAAATCACTTGAGTGTGGCCACACATTTCATCAACATCATTCATCGAGGGGCCCAAGCAAACATCTCTCTTCATAAGAGGGACAAATCCCATCTTGACTTATCATTCTTCCCTACAAGAATCCGATCGTGCTAACATAACCCTTATTGCTATCCGATTAAAGATAGTGTTAGACTATATTAAACGCAACGTTCATCATGTGGAAGACGATGATAATCTCAGGTACTAAGGATTCCAATAACACGACTATCATGAGATTTAATCATGAGAACAGACCATGTCATAAATCTCATAAATAGGTCAAGTCCAGTACTTGTTCTCTAGCAAGTACCCATAAGTTTAATGTGCATCTCCATGCATATAATCATCTCTATGATTATCCATTACCAACTTATACTAGTTGTTCACAACAACTAGGAACGCAGTTCAATATAATAAACATGCAAACATATAATGAACAGAATAAATACGCTCTATAATAAATGATAAAGATGATATATAACGGTTCAAGTTAAACATAACTATAGCTTAGGACATTACACCAACAGATAATCTGGTCAGACTGTGTAGTCAATTAATCTGTTCTAGTAATCTAAAAATTTGATACACAAATATGACGTCTTCAATCTGTATTATGTCTACATATCAATAAATTTACTCTTCTTTTACATGTGGACGTTGTTGACAAATTGTTATTGAATCATGTAAATTTGTGTCTCTTTTGATTTTCTGTTTATCTTTCCTTATCCTTCGTATCAATCTGATATCAAGAGCTTTCGTTACAATAACAATAATTGATGCCGCAGGAAATGTGCTTATCAATCTTCCTCCATGTGGCAGGACTGATCACCTAGCTCCTTGACCTGAAATCAGAACCCACGACTAGCCGGATGTGTCTCCGGCTTAGACCCTCGGGCGTGATGTAGGTGTTAGTGCCCTAGGCCTATAGAGATAGACCTTTATGTAATGTCATTGCTTATTTATATATGAGATTGTTTCTTTAATTATTATATGTGTTTGCATGTTTACATTAATAATTGTGTCCCTAGTACTTATGAAGCACTAGTATGAAGTCTAATGGATGATCATGTGATGATTATATGCATAGAGATGCACATTAGATTCATGGGTACTTGTTAGAGAACAAGGTACTGGACTTGACCCGTTATGAGATTTATGTCATGGTCATATGTCATAAATAAATCTCATATAGTCATATCATTGATATCCTTTGACCTGAGATTATCATCGTCTTCCACTCGATGAATATCATGTTTGATATAGTTTAACGTTGTCTTTAACCGGACAACAATAAGGGCTATCATTGGCATGATATGATTCTTGTTGGGAAGAATGATAAGTCAAGATGGAAACTTGTCCCTCGTAAAGAGAGATGTTTGCTTGGCCGCTCGTGAGTAAGATTGATGTAGTGCATGGCCATGCCCGAATGAATTAATATGATTAATATCATTCGATTAATCAATTTACTTGGTAACGAGAAAGCATTGAACGATATGAGTTGACGTGGACCATGACTCATGTTCAATATAACATCGTGTGACAATGGGATTGTGATATGTTCTATGTAGGAAAAACGAACTTGTTATTATATTATTTGGGTAGGCATGATGGCTTGCTAGAGTCCGCTCATGTCTTATGAGGATCGATGTGATCGAACTCATTGCCAACATAATATAGTCCTATGGGGTCACACGCATCGAACGAATTGACAAAATGGAATTATGGAATTCTGGTGTGTTAGGCGACCGCCCAAGGTGCAATGGGCGACCGCCCATCTTGTTTGGAAAAACGGGCATTAGAGTCTGGACACATGGGCGACCGCCCATGTGACCATGAGCGACCGCCCACGTTGTTTTTCAAATAAGGGTTTAACCTTCTGGACACATGGGCGACCGCCCATGTGATCCTGAGCGACCGCCCATGATGGGTTTCGGAGGAAGGATTTTGGCTCTGGACAGATGGGCGACCGCCCAGGTCCCCATGGGCGACCGCCCATGTGCCCTGAATGCTGAAACCGTTTTTTCTCAAGGGTTTTAATAGGGTGCAGTATTTATAGAGTATAAATACTCTTCTTCAAGAACCCTAGCAGCAAGTTCGAACCTAAGGCTTTGAGAAAGACAAAATTGAGAGAATTTTCAATTAGGAATTGAAAATCATCACACCAATTCTATAGTTTTTCATAGATTGAAAGTGTTTCAATCAAAGGATCTAGCAATCCTCCTAGAAAGAGTTCTAGGGTTCGTTCAACGCGTGGATACTCGTGGAGGATCTTCGCTTCTCAAGATCTCTTGTTCGTGATTCAAGAATCGTATATTGAAGACTTGCAAACTCTTCAATCTGGAGTTGGAACACGTATATCAACGACAAAGGCAATCAAGGTTGGTAACCCTAATTCATACTTCTTAATTATTCATCTAGAACGATTCTAGGGCTTTGGGTATTCGAGTTATTTGCAATTTTCCGCCAGCGCATGGACCCTCGAAACCCAACAAATGGTATCGAGCCCCGTTCATGATGTTTAGTTAGATAATCATGATAATTGTGTAATGTGATTATATGGATTTTCATGATAAATATGATTTAGAATGTGAAATTATATGAGTTTTACTTTTGAAGTAATTGTATATAGTGATATACCATGATTATGAAATTGTAATATGTGATTAATATGATTAATCTAGGTCATGGGATGTTAAATTCATTAATATGATTAATATGATTAATCTAGGATATTTGGGAAGTATTACTTGGTATATGGGCTGGACACCAAAACCTTCCCCACTGTGCACTTCGATGGAAGTGTGGGATAACCTTGGAGCACGTGGGCCGCGTACTAGTAATTACTAACCAAATGTGACTTGTGTTGTATCATTCCATGTTCATAATTATGCTCATATAGTTTTTCATGAATCAACCATGCCATGTTAATTGATAAACATGAAAAATTGAACCTTCTTTGAAATTTTGAGTTTGTTTATGCCACCCACTTTAAACACTTGTGAGTACACGGGTAGTTTTATGTGGGCTCGCCATAGCGAGGTGCATTAATTCTATCTTTGTATGATCAAGATGAGCAAATAGTGATTGCTATACGTTTAAAATGGTTGAACTCAATAAGGCTATCAAAACAGCTTTTGGGCCTAAGGCATAAGATGAGATTGAAACATGTGACATATGATGTCTATAATCTCATAAAAGATCTAAGAGTCATATGTTGATATGATTGATAAATGTTATCTACCTTTTTAGTTTAATTTTGAGCAGTCGTGCCATAGCCGACTTAAAATTAAATTAAAGTTGGATCTTAGCCTATTAAATTATATTATGCATGTTTGTATATGAAGGTTATATAATTTAGTGGGAGTATTTGTGAAATACATTATTTAATCTCTTAAATGAAATTGGTGCTCATATATGTTTATATCTTGTTGCATATCTTTGTAGATCAATGGCCGCTAACACTAATCGAATTTATCATCGCGATCACTCCTTGAGAAGGACAAGTTAGAAGAGAATGGCAACAACTATGTGGATTGGATCCGCTGTTTGAGAATTGTTCTCAAACAAGAAAGGAAGTTGTACATTCTCGATGGACCCATTCCTCCCGAACTCCGTTGCTAATGCACCCAAAGCCGAAAGGGACCAACATAAGAAACATGTTGATGATTCTATAGATGTTGGTTGCCCGATGTCAAGCTACTATGTGTAAGGCCCTTCGTAAGGACCTTGAACACATGGAAGCTTATGATTTGGGAAATCATTTAAAGGAAATGTTCCAGTTGCAAGCACGTCAGGAAAGGTTTGACACTATGAAGGCTCTTCATTCATGCAAGATGATTGAAGGACAACCTATTGGGCCTCATGTGTTGAAAATGAAGGGTCACCTCGAACATCTTGAGAGGCTTGGATATCCTATCCAGCTAGAGCGCTACGGATATGATATTGCATTCACTCCCGAAAGTTATAATCGCTTGTTCTCGAATTATAACATGAATGGGATGAATAAATCTCTGTCTGAATTACATGGGATGCTAAAGAATGCGGAGAACAATATCACCAAGAAAACCAATCAAGTGTTGATGGTGAACAAAGGAAAAGGGTTCAAGAAAAACAAGGGTAAAGCAAAAGTTGCTAAACCGGAGGCAAAGGTTGCCGTTGTTGAGAAGCCTCAACCCAAATCCCAAAAGGATGCGGTATGCTACCATTGCAATGAGACTGGGCATTGGAAGCGTAACTGCAAAGCTTATCGTGAAGGGTCAAGAAGAAGGGCAATGTGATTGCCACGACTTCAGGTATCTATATGATAGATGTTCTACTTTCTACTTCTAGTTCTTGGGTATTAGATACCGGATGTGGATCTCACATTTGTCTAAATGTGCAGGGACTTAAGAATAGAAGGTCGCTCAAAGAGGGTGAAGTAGATCTGCGGGTTGGAAATGGAGCAAGAGTTGCTGCATTGGCCGTGGGGACTTACGAAGTCACTTTACCTAGCGGATTAATTTTAGTTTTAAATAACCGTTATTATGTTCGGATTTGAGCGTAAAACATTATTTCTATTTCATGTTTAGACAATGAGGGTTACAATTTTCTTATTGCGAATAAGAAATTTTCGATTTATTTGAATGACATGCTTTATTGTGTTGCTCATTCTTTTAATGGCCTTTATGTCTTGGATGTTGAGAATAATGTTGAGAATGTTTATCATGTTAGTAAGAAATCTAAACCAAATGATGTGAACAACACATACAAATGGCATTGCCGTCTTGGTCACATAAACGAGAAACGCGTATCTAAACTCCACAAAGATGGATATTTAGACTCATATGATTTTGAATCATATGATGTTTGCAGTCTTGTTTATTGGGCAAGATGACTAAAGCTCCTTTTACTAAGAGTAGTGAAAGGGCTAGTGATTTATTGGCTCTCATACATACAGATGTGTGTGGACCAACGAATAGCATTGCTAGGGGAGGATTTCGGTATTTCATAACGTTCACCGATGACTTCTCCGTATATGGCTATGTCTATCTCGATGAAGTACAAAAGTGAAGCATTTGAGATATTTAGAATATTTCAAAATGAGGTACAAAATCAACTTGGCAAAACTATTAAGACCATTCGATCCGATCGAGGTGGTGAATACTTAAGCCAAGAATTTGACGATCATCTGAAAAGTTGTGGAATTGTTTCGTAACTTACTCCACCCGAACACCACAATGGAATGGTGTATCCGAGAGGAGAAATCGAACTCTATTAGATATGGTTCGATCGATGATGAGTCAAGTTAACCTTCCTATTTCCTTTTGGGGACATGCACCGGAAACAAATGCTTTCACGCTTAATAAGGTCCCTACTAAATCGGCTCCTAAAACCCCACATGAGATGTGGTATGGAAGAAAGCCTAGCTTATCTTTCATGAAGATTTGGGGTTGTGAAGCTTATGTAAAGAAATTAGTTTCGAACATAAACTTGCACCTAAATTCGACAAATGCATTTTCGTTGGTTATCCTAAGGAAACAAAAGGATATCTATTTTACAACCAATCCGAGAACAAAGTGTTTGTTGCTCGAAATGGTGTCTTTCTAGAGAAAGAGTTTCTCTCTAAAGAAACTAGTGGGAGTAAAATTGATCTTGAAGAAATTCAAGAACCCGAAAATGACAAGGAACCGATAGTAGAGACGGAACCAAGTTCACAAGTTGTTGTGGAACCGGTCCAAAATACACAAGTTCTTCGCAGATCGGATAGGATACGATCCGAACTCCGAGAGATATGGATTTCTCATGACGGAAAGTAATCAAGTAGAAATCATTGAGAATGATGAACCTACTTCCTATCAAGAGGCGATGTCCACTCCTGATTCGGATAAGTGGCTAGGAGCCATGGAATCCGAAATCAAATCCATGTATGACAATCAAGTTTGGAACTTGATTGATCCACCCGAAGGTGTAAAAACCATAGGGTGCAAGTGGGTTTTCAAAAAGAAAACCGACGTGGATGGGAAGGTACATACTTATAAGGCTAGGCTAGTTGCTAAGGGGTATAGGCAGATTCATGGCGTTGACTATGATGAAACCTTTTCGCCCGTAGCAATGCTTAAGTCTATTAGAATCTTAATTGCCATAGCCGCATATTACGTTTACTCATGAGATATGGCAAATGGACGTCAAAACAGCGTTTCTTAACTGAAACTCCGCTGAGGATGTATACATGATACGCTGAAGGGTTTTGTCGATCCAAAAGGTTCTAACAAAGTGTGTAAGTTGCGAGAGATCCATTTATGGATTGAAGCAAGCTTCCCGGAGCTGGAATCTACGTTTTGATGAATCAGTCAAAGAGTTTGGCTTCATCAAAAACGAAGATGAGCCTTGTGTATACAAGAAGATAAGTGGGAGCATAGTGCTATTTCTGGTATTGTATGTTGATGACATATTACTCATTGGAAACAATGTTCCCGCACTCGAGACCGTTAAGTCTTGGTTAGGAAAATGTTTTTCAATGAAAGATATGGGTGAAGCGCTTATATCCTTGGTATCAAGATCTATAGAGATAGATCAAGAAGGATGATTGGTTTGAGTCAAAGTACGTATATTGACAAGGTCCTTAGAAGGTTCCGCATGGAAAATTCTAAGAGAGGGAACTTGCCAATGGGACATGGCATTACTCTTAGCAAGACTCATTGTCCTAAGACAAATGATGAGCGAAAGAGGATGAGTGATATTCCATATGCTTCGGCAATTGGATCTACTCATGTATGCCATGTTGTGTACTAGACCCGATGTCTCGTACGCTCTAAGCGCAACGAGTAGATACCTGGGCCTCGATCCTCCGGTGAGAACCATCGATAGTCGCCAAGAATATCCTTAAGTACTTGAGAAGGACTAAGGATGTATTCTTGGTATTTGGAGGAATGGAAGATGATCTGGTTGTAAAGGGTTACACAGATGCAAGCTTCCAAACCGACAAAGATGACTATAGATCGCAGTCTGGGTTTGTGTTTATGCTAAATGGAGGTGCCGTTTGTTGGAAGAGTTCCAAGCAAAGCACCGTTGCCGATTCTACAATGAAGCCGAATACATAGCAAAGATCGGATGCGGCTAAGGAGGCGGTTTGGATCAAGAAGTTCGTTAGTGACTTAGAAGTCGTTCCGAGTATCACTAACCCGATAGAGTCGTTTCATGACAATAATGGTGCTATTGCCCAAGCAAAAGAACCAAGGTCACATCAGCGATCCAAACACATTTTGAGACGTTTTCACCTCATTCGAGAAATCGTGAAAGGGAGGACGTCAAGATATGCAAAGTACCAACGTATGACAATATTTCGGACCCTCTCACCAAGCCTTTGCCACAAGCTAAACATGATGGTCATGTTAGGTCCATGGGTATAAGATACATGAGTGATCGGGCCTAGTGCAAGTGGGAGACCGTAGGTGTTAGTGCCCTAGGCCTATAGAGATAGACCTTTATGTAATGTCATCGCTTATTTATATATGAGATTGTTTCTTTAATTATTATATGTGTTTGCATGTTTACATTAATAATTGTGTCCCTAGTACTTATGAAGCACTAGTATGAAGTCTAATGGATGATCATGTGATGATTATATGCATAGAGATGCACATTAGATTCATGGGTACTTGTTAGAGAACAAGGTACTGGACTTGACCCGTTATGAGATTTATGTCATGGTCATATGTCATAAATAAATCTCATATAGTCATATCATTGATATCCTTTCGACTCCGAGATTATCATCGTCTTCCACTCGATGAATATCATGTTTGATATAGTTTAACGTTGTCTTTAACCGGACAACAATAAGGGCTATCATTGGCATGATATGATTCTTGTTGGGAAGAATGATAAGTCAAGATGGAAACTTGTCCCTCGTAAAGAGAGATGTTTGCTTGGCCGCTCGTGAGTAAGATTGATGTAGTGCATGGCCATGCCCGAATGAATTAATATGATTAATATCATTCGATTAATCAATTTACTTGGTAACGAGAAAGCATTGAACGATATGAGTTGACGTGGACCATGACTCATGTTCAATATAACATCGTGTGACAATGGGATTGTGATATGTTCTATGTAGGAAAAACGAACTTGTTATTATATTATTTGGGTAGGCATGATGGCTTGCTAGAGTCCGCTCATGTCTTATGAGGATCGATGTGATCGAACTCATTGCCAACATAATATAGTCCTATGGGGTCACACGCATCGAACGAATTGACAAAATGGAATTATGGAATTCTCGCGTGTTAGGCGACCGCCCAAGGTGCAATGGGCGACCGCCCATCTTGTTTGGAAAAACGGGCATTAGAGTCTGGACACATGGGCGACCGCCCATGTGACCATGAGCGACCGCCCACGTTGTTTTTCAAATAAGGGTTTAACCTTCGGACACATGGGCGACCGCCCATGTGATCCCGAGCGACCGCCCATGACGGGTTTCTGAGGAAGGATTTTGGCTCGGGACGGATGGGCGACCGCCCAGTCCCTACGGGCGACCGCCCATGTGCCCCGAATGCCGAAACCGTTTTTTCTCAAGGGTTTTAATAGGGTGCAGATTTATAGAGTATAAATACTCTTCTTCAAGAACCCTAGCAAAGAAGTTCGAACCTAAGGCTTTGAGAAAGACAAAATTGAGAGAATTTTCAATTAGGAATTGAAAATCATCACACCAATTCTATAGTTTTTCATAGATTGAAAGTGTTTCAATCAAAGGATCTAGCAATCCTCCTAGAAAGAGTTCTAGGGTTCGTTCAACGCGTGGATACTCGTGGAGGATCTTCGCTTCTCAAGATCTCTTGTTCGTGATTCAAGAATCGTATATTGAAGACTTGCAAACTCTTCAATCTGGAGTTGGAACACGTATATCAACGACAAAGGCAATCAAGGTTGGTAACCCTAATTCATACTTCTTAATTATTCATCTAGAACGATTCTAGGGCTTTGGGTATTCGAGTTATTTGCAATTTTCCGCTGCGCATGGACCCTCGAAACCCAACACGTGAGAGTAAGTATATGAATTTGGAGAGCAAAATACGTATTCAATAAGTGATATTCAGATAACAAAATTGCAGTTACCTTATAACCGTTGTAGTGGTAATGTATTTATAGTTGATGTAGGTGGTTTATTTGGCAGGGCTACATGAGCTCCGAGATTCGTGGGACAGTTATGCATCATGTGAATGTGTCCCTGAACGGTCCCTGATTTGTAGGGAAGCAGTTATGGTAGGAGTTGAAGCACGTGCGCCAGCAACTGTTAGGTCGACGCTTGCTAGGCAAGTCGAGGTCGACGCTTGGGATTGGGCCGACCTGACTGATGGATAGAGTTGGATCGTACCCGAAGTATGACTGGGTCATAAGGTCGGACTAAGTTAGGTCGGGACCTAGTAGGTCGGACAATGAACTTAGTCGACTGATATATGAGATGGGCCTTGAGCCATGTATTGATTGGGCCTAGCCCACTGAGAATGTGGTGGAAATAGTTGTTTAAGGACTGGGCTTTATTCGCTTGGCCCAACTCGCCACTTTTGGTATGTTCAGTGGCTCCCAACTTTCAAGTTGACTTTGTCGACTAGGAAGTTAAGGAAACTTTGATGAGGATTGATGTGACTCGCAGGTCGCTGCTCGCACTGAAGTTTAGTCGACTAGAGTGACGTGGCCTAATCCTGGACGTTGGCAACGAACGGTCAGATCTGAAGGAGCGCCATAATTCGTAATGATTACTATTCTGACGTTTGAAGAACCGTCTTGGAAACTGTTTTCCTCCATTAATTGGGAAAAATAAGACTTTTGAATTTTTCCTTTTCCTTTTCGAATACTGAAAATATAAAAGCAAGAATCCTTCTCCATTGAGAACTTTTACCCTCTCTGATTCCTTGAACTCCGGCGAAAACAGCAAAAAGGCAATTGATTAAAACCCGAGCTTTCGTATCCGTCAGTAGCTCTTCTTCGTCCAAGTTAATCAAGGTATTCTTCTCTCTCCTCAGCATTAGGGCTTTAATTTCTGTAATTTCTTCAATTCCGCCATGGCTAGGACTTTTAGTTGTGAGCCCGGAGCTTGGTATGGTTATTGTAGGGTAAATAGAAGGGTTTACAAACACTTGAACAGAGTGGAGAGAGATAACAATGGAAGAATGCACTTCAATTTTGACCCCGTTGGGGCTTGCGTTTCACCGAGCTAACTTTGCCTGTAGGAGAGAATCTAGGTGCCTTAGAGTCGGATGATCCCAGAATTGTATCTTTCAATCTTTTCCATGAACTCCTCGATCACATTGCGTTATTCTATGTCCAAGGACCCAATAAACCCTCTTTCATTAGGAATAGGTCGGGATTTTTGGGGGAATCTAGGTCGCCCCTTAGTGTGTCCACTAGGTTCCTTGAGACAGCGTATAGAACTGATTCCCCTGTTTCCCCTTCTTCTTGTACAGATATGGCGACTCAAGGAGAAGCTAATGCCTCGACCTCATCAAGCCCGCGCATAGTTGATGCCTTTGAGACCTCTGTGGTGCCTGGCAGGAATGAAAGGGGATATGTGACTCCAAGGCCATTCAGGGGAAGGCAGAACCTTCCATCTCGGATGAATATGGTGTACAACTTTTGTGAAGTTGATAGGAAAGAGTTTGACATCACCCTGTACAGCAGGAAGGACTTCTTTGACCAATTTGGTGATACTTATGAGGAAGATCCTACTAGGGTGGCCTTCTACTACGGCCAATTTGAAGCTGGTTTGAGGTTACCTTTAGATCCATTTATAAACGAGTTCCTAGAGTATTCAGATGCATTGCCACTTCAACTAGGAGCCAACACCTGCAGGGTACTGGTTTGCTTTGCTATGGTATGCAGGTTCTTAGGGTATGAACCTTGCATGAGAGTGTTTAAGGAGTTCTTTACTGTCAAGTTTGATAAGGACAATGGGATAAGCACCCCCTCCAAGCCAAAATCCCCTAAGTTGTTTATCAACCTCCCAGGCGGTGGT
Organism: Adenophora triphylla var. japonica; assembly: GCA_022495995.1. NCBI lineage: Eukaryota > Viridiplantae > Streptophyta > Magnoliopsida > Asterales > Campanulaceae > Adenophora > Adenophora triphylla. The sequence continues at coordinate 612,028 of JAFEMH010000776.1, forward strand.
GGAATTCTTACGCGTTTGTTGTAGAGAGTAGGAGAGGATGGGAGTTCCCTCTTCCCCGGTGCGTCTTTGCAGTTGTGAGGGAGCAGGATTACTGGGAGCCATATTGGCATGTTGATTTGCGTAAGAAGTTGGTGGAGCTTGCCAAGAAGGGGCCCATCAGTTGGGAGGCTTTGGGGACCACCAAGAACAACTACATCCGAGCTGGGATGATGATCAGTGAGGGAGATGTCGTGCCCTTGGTTCCAGTTGTTAGATGTCAAAGGTATCCAGACTGGGTTACCCATGAGGGAGCTCGATTCAGATTTGAGAGAGAGTGTATTTTTGTAAGAAGACTGCTAATCATTTTAAGGATCATGGAGAACACTTTGGGGGTAAGAGCTCTACCATTCATTGTCCCTTGACCCATCCATTGCTTGCTGACATGTATGATATTAGTTCGTACACGTTTTGCTCATACACAGAACTGATTGCTCGTATGTAGAACTTATTAACTCGCATATGTTTCAACTCATAGATTATTCATTCCCAAGTTTATCTTTTAGCTCGTATGCATCCTATTTGTTTATTGGATTGGTTGTTCGTGCATGTTTAATTCGTACATAGAACACGTTGCTCGTATGTAGAAATCTCATATGTCGATTTAACCTTTTGTCACTTCGATTTTGATGCAGTTCTAACTCCTGAGCAAGAAGCGAACATGGGTTGAGCTATTGATGTCAGGAAGAGCAAGAGAAGCTGTGGGGCAGCCAATGCTATCGAGAGCGAGAGGGTGCTCAACGCCAAGAGATTTTAAAGTTGGTAGATGCGGATATCACCAATTCTATTCCAGTGGAGGACAACCTTGAAGAATTGGAGGAAGGGCGAGTTGAAGGTGATGCCCAAGGTTCTGAAGAAGTCGATGTTGCTGAAGTGGAGGGGGCTGATCTGAATGTGGAGCCAGTCAGGGAGGTCGTCAGGACCAGAACCCGCGCCCAAGCTAAGTCCAAATCTAAGGCTACCTCCAAGGCAAAATCTCCTATCATTGATGTGGATGAAGAGGAGGAAGAAGATGATGATGCTCCCCTGAGCAAGAAAATAAAGGTTGGGAAGTCCAAGGCCAGCTCGGCAGTTGATCAGGTCGTTGCTGGTGAGCCAAAGGAAGCTGAGATTGGGGGCCCTCAGTCCTCTCCCATCCAAGTCTCATATGCCGAGTTGATTCAGACTCGTGTTGACTAGCTGAGTGATGTGGTTCCACTGACTAGGATCAACTGTTTGGCTAGGGAGTACCCTGAGTTGGAGTATGGTCGGGTGATTGTCAGGAGGGGAGCTGACCAGGATTTAATCAAGGAGTTCACCAACCGACCTTTGACTCCGAAAGCTTGTCAAGCTAGGGTCGGGCTGGCTCACTCTGAGGTAAACCTTTATAGTTTTTTGCACTGCCTTTTTTATTTCTCTTGCTTGTCTCAGTCCCCATTTTATTTCTGATCAACCTAATCCTTTTCTTTACTCGTCATTTCAGTCTCTTGCCATGATTGCCTTGTCTACCAGCTATTGGAAGGCTGCAGAGGAGCAGGAGAAGATGGCTAAGACTATGCTGGCACGCAAGAATGAAGAGCTGGCAAAGGTGGAGGATGAGCATGCCAAGCTGAAGGAGGAGCTTGAGAAGCTGAAGGAGGATTACTCTTATTTGGATAATTCCTACGATGCCTTGAAGCTCGTCAAAGATAATGAGGTGAAAGCCAAAGAAGAAGCCTGGGGCCAGCTGGGAGAGGCCAACAAAGAGCTTGGTGAGCTCAAAGATGAGAAGAAGAAGATGGCCGCTAATCTTGAACTGGCTACCCAACAACTGGAGGAGGTACCAGTTACCTTGGCAAAGAAACAAGAGGAGCTTGATGCTGCTCGTCGTCAGTGGGAGGTGGATCTAGCTGATGCCGTGAAAACTGCCAAGGAGGAGGCCGTGACTGCATACAAGGAGAGTGATGAGCTCCATACTTATGTTACCAAGCAGGCCAGCTCGTTCTGGGATGTAGGTCAGATTCATATGGCTCGACGCATCGTGGTGGATCCTGCCTTCGACATCTCCATTGAGCAGTTGGCCAAATGGGCTTCAGAGGACCCCTACAATACAAAAGCTCGCCCGGGCCATCGTTTAGTGCCTTACAACGACAATGATTTGGAGAATATTGCCAATGACGACGCGGCTGCAGAGGCAGAAACTTGGAACCCTCCTCCTGTCGAACCAGTCAATTTCAGTACCATTTTAGCTGAGCTCGAGGAGCCTGACTCACCGGCCTTTGATGGTGATACTCCGAGGCATGGGTTTTCAGAGTCAGGTAAACCAGTTGGCCCCCAGCAGCAGGAGGAAACTGTAGATGATCAAGTAACAACAAGCAACCAAGTGGAGGTTGTCCCATCTTCTTGAACCCGACTTTGAATGGTGATGTAATCAGACAAGTTCCAAACACTTTTGTTTTTAGTTTTGTGAATGCTGATGTCTTGGCCCTGCTTTTGGGAGACATCTTATTTATACATTTTTTGTTTGCTTAAGTCTTGGCCCGTTTTGGGTGACTTAGTTATGTTTAATCGTGGCTGACTTTCCATCATTGGATGTTGCATGCTTTTGATTTCAGCATATGTGTGTCGAGCTAGATGTAATAGGACAAATAAGTCGCTATAAGTTTAAGGTTGGCCTGGTTTCATGATGACTTGGTCAACCTTAGACTTGTAAGGATTTTTGTAAACGAGATTGACTAAGAGTCAAACCTGTTTAAGAGATCAAAGCTGACCAAGGGTCGAGCTCATCAGAACGAAGTCGACCTAAGGTCGGACTTGTTAATAGTGTACAGCTGATTAAGGATCGAGCTGATTAGGATGAGGCTGACTAAGAGTCGAGCTCGTCAGGACGAAGTCGACTAAGAGTCGGACTTTGTTAAGGGAACAAAACTGATTAAGAATCGAGTTTGTTAAAACGGAGCTGACTAGGAGTCGAGCTCGTTGAATGAAGTCGACTAAGAGTCGGACTTGTTAAAGGAATAAAGTTGATTAAGAATCGAGCTTGTTAAAACGAAGCTGACTAAGAGTCGAGCTTGTTAAAATTAGTGTAGCACAATGTTTGGTCGAATAGAACATGTGATTTTTTATTGAAGTAGGAACATGCTTACATCAAATGGAAAGCTAGAACTATGACAAATTGGGAACTGCCTTAACTTTGAACTGAACTAGGGACTTGAACTAGAAGTAGTACTTGATAAGGTGAGTGGCGTGCCATGGATGCTTCAACTCCTCACCATCTGGATAAGCTATCATGTAAGTCCCCTCTTTGATGACTCGAGTAACAATATAAGGACCTTCCCAGTTAGGAGATAGTTTATTCTGTTGGGTTCTTCTTCCTGTTGCTTCAATCTTTCTCAACACATGATCTCCTACTTGGAATGATCTTGTCTTCACCTTCTTGTAGTGGTAACTTTTAGTCCGCTGTTTGTAGTTGACCATCCGAAGGTAAGCCGTGTCTCGCTTCTCGTCGATCAAATCCAGGTCGATCAATCTGCTAGTGTCGTTCTGCTCTTGATCAAAGAAGGTTACTCTAGCAGTAGGAAATCGCAGCTCAGCAGGTGTCATGGCCTCTGATCCATATGTAAGAGCAAATGGGGTTTCCCATGTAGGCCCCCGAGTGGTTGTGCGAACTGCCCAAAGAGCAAGGGGTAGTTCGTCTAACCAGTTGCTGCGTCGACCTACCAAGCCCGTCTTAAGTGAGGATAGTACGAGCTTGTTTGCTGCCTCAGCTTGACTGTTTCCTTGAGGGTATGCAACAGATGACTGCCAATGTTTGATTCCCACTCTATTCATTTCTTCTTCGAATGCTCTGGAATACTGTAAGCCATTATCTGATACTATAGCTCGAGGAATCCCAAATCGACACCAGATGAAATCGTGTATGAAGTTGATGGCGTTTTCCTCTGTGATGCGAGCTAGTGGCTTTGCTTCGATCCACTTGGTGAAATAATCAATTGCAACGATCACATACTTGCAATTTCCCCGGGCGGGAGGGAAGGGTCCAATCAGGTCGACGCCCCACATATCAAATGGCCAAGCAGCGATCACTGGAGTCTGCTCTGTTGTAGGCATATGAGGTAGGTTGGCAAACCTTTGACATTGATCACATTGCTGAACAAAGTCATGAGTGTCAGCTCTCATGTGTGGCCAATAATACCCCAAAGTGATCAATTTGTCGGCTAAAGTCCTGGCCCCCGGGTGTCCACCACAAATTCCACTGTGCACCTCATGCATTAACTGAGTGATCTCTTGAGGATGAATGCACTTCAACAGTGGTCTAGTGTATGATCTCCTAAATAGCATGCCTCCTTGAATGACATATCTCGGAGCTTTCTTCTTGATAGCTCGAGCTTTCTTCTCGTCCTTTGGGAGTTCGCCACTTTCTAGGTATGCCTTCATTTCTTCAATCCAACACTTGTTATAAACCCAGTTCCTTGAGGTGTCTTCCACACACTGGATTTGAACTCTTTCATATGCTGGGCTCTCAAGGTAAGAGATGGGCTCTTCATGTGGCTCGTCTGTAGTGGCCAGCTTTGAGAGTAAGTCGGCCAACTCATTGTCTTCTCGACCAATTCTTTGGATTTCCCAAAACTCTAAGTCTTTTGTCAGTTCCTTCACGAGGTCGTGGTATTTGACTAAGGTAGAGTTTAGTACCTCATACTCGCCTCTGACCTGGTTGACGATTAGTTGGGAATCACAGTATGCCATGATTTTAGTCGCTCCAAAGCACTTGGCGTACTCGATGGCTGCTACTAAGGCTTCATACTCTGCCTGGTTATTAGATGCGTCAAACTTGAACCTCAACGATTCCTCATATACTGTCCCAGACTCTGGCTCGATCAGAACAATCCCAGCTCCACTGACACTCTTTGTCGCTGACCCATCTGAATAAACCTTCCAGCAATCGTCGGGTAGAGAAGTGACGAGCTGGGACTCTTGTTGTTCTTTTTCCTTAGCTTTTTCTTTTTGAGCTCGCACCTCGCTGTCCTCCTTGGTGAACGTAAGCTCGACCAAGAAGTCTGCCAAGGCTTGAGCCTTCAACGCCTTTCGAGGTCGATACTCGATGTCGAATTCCGTGAGGGCAATTGACCAATTGAGTAAGCGACCTGAACTTTCTGGCTTGTGCAAGATTTTTCTTAAGGGTGCATTTGTGAGCACCACGATAGGATGAGCCAGGAAATAAGCTCGCAGCTTCCTTAAAGCTACGACTAAGGCATAGGCGACCTTCTCAGCATTGTAATATCTGCCTTCCACATGTGATAGGGCCTTGCTAACATAGTACACTAGTTTTTGAAGCCCTTCCTCTTCTCGAACCAGAACTGCTGCGACTGCTTTGTCCCCACAGATAGATACACTAACAAAGTCTCTCCAGTGGTCGGGCTACTCAATAGAGGTGGAGTAGCGAGGTAATCCTTAAGTTGTTGGAACGACGAATGACATTCGGCCGTCCATTCAAAAATTTTCGTCCCCCTCAAAGCTTTGAAGAAGGGGAGAGACCTTTCCGCCGACTTGGATATGAAACGACCTAGAGCTGCTACTCTTCCATTGAGTCGCTGCATCTCTTTGACACTGGTGGGCTCATGCATATCGACTAGAGCTTTGATCTTTTCTGGGTCAGCTTCAATTCCTCGTTGTGACACCATAAATCCAAGGAATTTACCCGCTGCTACACCAAAGACACATTTACTGGGGTTGAGCTTCATGTCGTTTGCTCGCAGATTGGTGAATGTTTCCTTTTGGTGACCGACTGAGATAACTTCAAGTATCCTTCCGCAGTTTCAATCTCCAGCTCCCTCTTCTTCCTCTCACGGAGGACATGGTCAAGGTATGCTCGAGCTGTACCTTGTACACAGCCGACTCCAGCTAGTGTGGGGAACTTAACTCGTTGATGGGGAATTGAGGCCACCATTCCCAGTGCGACCTGGCCAGGGATTCCAAGAATAGCAGCATAATCACTATTGACATCTATGACAATAAATTTTACCTTAGAAACGACCCTGTAGGGATGCTGGCCTAGGTCGACATCTAGCTCGATCTGTCCTTTGGCATCGACCCGGTGGTTGGTGAAGCCTTCCAACCTGCCATCATACCTTTCCAGCTGCTCATTTGAGAGACCCATCTCCTGGAATGTTTTGTAGAACAGGATATCCTTGCAGGGCCCTTGTGTCGATTAAAAGTCTGCTCGTCGTACATCCATCAATAAGTCCTGGGATGACGAGAACTTGCTCTCTGACCGCCATATTAGTTGCTAGCTCGCTTGGATAAAAGCTAATCACCTCGTCCCTGATGTGGCTCCTTGGTGGCACATGTGGGGCTTTGTTGAGCTGAAAGATCTTATGCTTGATGGCTGTGTTGCTGGCTTGTTCAGTAATGACACCCAGATTTAGTCTAGACTGCCTTGGCTCTGGGTGTCCACCTCCAGGTCGCTCTCCACCGCCTGCTTGAGGCCTTTTAACATATGTGTCGAAGCTTCCCTGGTCGACCATCCTCTGAATGATACACTTCAAACTCATACAATCCTCAGTAGTATGGCCTGTATCCTTATGGTAATCACAGTACTTGCTATTGTCCCTCCTAAACTTGTTGCCTGGGTTCATTGGGGCAGGTGGGGCCAGCTCGACCGCATTCATTATCTTTGTTCGACTCACCGTTAGGGGAGTGAAAGCTTCGGGCACTTTCTCTGTCGCCCTGGTCCTGTTCTTACCATTCTTGTTATTTTCCCCATTTTTGGCTGAGTCTTTCTTATCATCAGTGACCTCAACCTTGGGGCCTTTCCCATTCTTCTTTTCTTTTCTCTCCTCGGCTAGTGCCACATTGTAAACCTTTTCGAACAACTCCTGTCGAGTAGTGGCATGGGACTGTCAGCTCGTAATCCATGTCCGCCGAGGAAATTCCATTTCTGAAGCAATTGATCACCCCCCTGTCAGTGAGATCCTCCTCGATCTTGTCGACCATCTCTTTAAACTTGGTGTAGTAGCTCATTGAGCTTTCATTTTTCCCTTGCACCAAGTTGTTTATATCGGTGACAGTCATTTTCCGAGCTCCAAAGCGTGAGAAGCGATCTAGGAATTTTGTTCTCATACACATCCAGGTCGAGATGCTCTGCAGAGAGCCAAACCATTGAACCGTGTTAGAAAGGGGCCTTTTGCCCTGAGTCGAGGTGTGCTTATGAGGGCTTTGCACATAGTGTCGTCCTCATTGGAGACAAATCACATTGTGGCTTCCAGGTGCTGTACATGGCTTTTTGCATTGGTCGCCCCTGAGTACTTCTCTAGGAGGGGCAATCTGAAATCAGGAGGAGGTCGACGGTCAATCAAATCCTTGGATAGGGGTCGAAGAGCAAAATCAATTTGTTCGACCTTTCCAAGATGTCATTTTTCTTTTCGGCCCCTCCCATTGCTCAAATTTCTCTTCCATACCGGCTCCACTCCCTAGCATCAGGTCTATCGTCTCTCCGGCGGGGGACATCATTCGACCTTTGACCACTCGCTAGGGGGTTATGCGCTTGCTTCTCCTATCTCACATGGAGAAGGTGACCTTCACCAAGCGAAGCGGTGACACAATGACTGTCATCTCTTGGTGGCGACCTGTGCCTTTCATCTCTGGGTGGCGACCTGCGCCTATCATCTCTGGGTGGCGACCTGCGCCTACCCTCTCTTATAGGCGACCTGCGCCCATTCCTTTCCCTCTGGGACTGTGACCTCTGTGTCCGTGCAGGCGAACCACGTAGGCTTCGGTTAGCCTCTAACTGTGTTCTCAGATCTGACTGGGCCTCCTGCTCTCTATTCCTGGTGAGGCTGGCCCTCAGGTCGTTACTTGGAACATGAATGAGAAACTGAGGGCGCTGCACTATCCTGTTATCAACATTTTATCCCACGGATTCATTCGGTCTAGTACTCCTGGCACGTTCCTTGTTGGAAACTTGAGAGGGAGCTACCCTCTCTGACCTTCTATCCGCCTGCTCAGCCTCCTCCATTGCCAATAACTCGGCTAGGATCTGAGCTCGCTCCATCAGTATTTCTTTTCTGCTCAGGGGGTTGGATGAGGGACCTGCCCTGTTTCCAGCCTTCGTTTGCCCAGTTGGACGCTTTGGAGGAGGTGGAGCTCCTTGTCCCTCCATGGGTCGCTTATCTCTCCTCCAATCTGGCAGTCCCCTGCCATCAGCAACACTATTAGATCGAGTTGCTCTTGCATGATGACGTAAAGGAGGGGGAGGAGGCAAGTTAGCGTTCCCAGTGTTTGCATTGGCGTTGGTGTTGGTGTTGACATTTACTTCATTGGATTCTTCAGAAGCGTCAGTAACATGTCCGTCCGGGGTTACCATGGTTGTGGATTGAAAAAGAACTTCGAGGTCAAGCTATGCACGAGTTCCCGGCAATGGAACCAAACTGATGCCGCAGAAAATGTGATTATCAATCTTCCTCCACGTGGCAGGACTGATCACCTAGCTCCTTGACCTGAAATCAGAACCCATGACTAGCCGGATGTGTCTCCGGCTTAGACCCTCGGGCGTGAGAGTAAGTATATGAATTTGGAGAGCAAAATACGTATTGAATAAGTGGTATTCAGATAACAAAATTGCAGTTACCTTATAACCGTTGTAGTGGTAATGTATTTATAGTTGATGTAGGTGGTTTATTTGGCAGGGCTACATGAGCTCCGAGATTCGTGGGACAGCTATGCATCATGTGAACGTGTCCCTGAACGGTCCCTGATTTGTAGGGAAGCAGTTATGGTAGGAGTTGAAGCACGTGCGCCGAATGGCTGTTGGGTCGACGCTTGCTAGGCAAGTCGAGGTCGGCCTGCTTGGGATAGGGCCGACCTGACTGATGGATAGAGTTGGATCGTACCCGAAGTATGACTGGGTCATAAGGTCGGACTAAGTTAGGTCGGGACCTAGTAGGTCGGACAATGAACTTAGTCGACTGATATATGAGATGGGCTTGAGCCATGTATTGATTGGACCTAGCCCACTGAGAACATGGTGGCAATAGTTGTTTAAGGACTGGCTTTATTCGCTTGGCCCAACTCGCCACTTTTGATATGTTCAATAATATTTATACATATTTGCCATTAAAATTTATAAAAAGTAAACATTTTAATATGTCCCTTAAATATAAAGTAGAACAATCTTTATGACATGGAGGAAGTATTTATTTCAAACTACTTCAAAACAAAATAAAAAAAAAAATGATTTTGTGATAGAGAAATTATTGATTTCGTCATAAATTAATTTTATTTTATTATTTTGTAAAAAAAAAAAAATCCTAAAATAAGTGTTTTTTTTTTCAAATCAAGTTGCTTTGCCAATCATTTAACGAGTTTTTGTTTTCAAACAAATTACTCCCACCAATCCACCATGCCTAATCGTAATGAATGTCTATTTTTTTTTTTTTTTGTTTAACTTCAAGGGACATTATTAAGAACATAGTTTGAAAAAAATGATTGGTAACAAAGATGTATAATTACTTTTATTATCTATGATATAAAATTTTGTTTTGTTAGTATAACACTATTAAATGAAAAAGGGCAATGTTAAGTTTTAGTAAAGGAATATTCACTTGACGACAAATTACTCCCTCCATCCCGGGTTAAGCTTCACCATTTTGGTGAAGCACGCAAATTAACCATTTTGGTGAAGCACGCAAATTAAGAAAGTAATATATATATTTAAAAATAACGAGAGTGGAAGAAGGGTTGTTAGAGGGAAGAAGTGAGTGGATATGACAAGTGAGACCCATAATTTAAATATGTGAGAGAGAAAAATTAGTGAATATAATAGAATATTAATAAACTTTTTCCATTTTAGAAAAAGTGAAGCTTGTAGCGGGATGCCCTTTTAAATAATTGGTGAAGCTTAAACCAGGGTGGAAGGAGTATTCATTAATGTATTTATTTTATAGTGGGAGAGTAAAAAAGTTGATTTGTACATACATGAGTTCAATACATACATCTATAATGAAAAATCCAAAAGTCAATGGTAATCATAATATTAAAAATAATTTATATATATACATATATATTAATCTCAAAATTAATAATATATTTTTCTCTCTTGATTTGTATCACAATAAATGACATGTTTATGTAAGATGAATAATTACGACGCAATTCCACAATACAAATAAGGTGTAAATATGTAAACATCAAAACGTTGACAAGTGACACACAACATTTATTTTAGGATAAATAGTATATTGCTTAATTGTTGTTTATTTTACTCGATCATAATCCCTAAATGATTGTCCATTGAATGAATTTTTTATTTTTTTGAGTGGCTTGTAAGTATTTTTGGGAGCAAATGAACATGAATATCTTTAATGATCATATAATACTGCAATTGCCATGATTTTGGCGAAATGAAAGTGTAAGGGTAGTGATTTAAAAAAAGGCATTTATTTTGAGAATTTTCTAAATGAACATCGACTAAGGAACTGAGACTGAGAGAATATATTCTCTGTCTCAATTATATGAATTATATTTCGGTTTTGGATGTCTCATTTTTTATCTGTTTGTCATTTAGAAATTCAGTACACATTAATGACTCAACTTTTCGTTAAATTAAAAATATTTATTTCATGATAAAAAGCGCAACATATGGGGTACACATAACCAAATTATTTCCTCCATCTCAAAAAATAATTTTCATTTTTAATAATAAATTTGATTGAATTTTGATAAATATTATGTAATATTATTTTAGTTTTCTAGTCAAAGATTAAAATATATTACTATTACAATTTTGAAATAATTTTATTATCGATAATATTTTAATGATAATAAAAATATTTTATTTAAGTTTTGAAATAAAAAAATATTAAGTTTACTTTTAAAAAAGTTTTTTTTTTTTTTTTCACTTTAATTTCTCCTGACCTGAAGTGACAGCAGTGCTTTCTTTCTCCTTCAACACTGTCCCAGACTACTCAGAAATCACCCTATTCTTATCCCGTATCTGTTTATCCCTAACTGGTGGATTCATACTCACCAATCCAAACACCCCCACTGTCAACTGTCAGTTACGTACCCGCGCTTGTACGTGTCACAGTCCTCCTCACACGTGCCATGCACAAACCGACAAAACCCCCATCCCTCCTCCCCTCGGCCCCACCTCTCTACGTGGCAACCCACGTCTGATTAATCCTAATTTCCACGTGGCCAACCTCATATTGTCTCCCAATTTATCCGTGGATTACCTTTGCCCCCCCTCTCACTTTTTGCTCCTTCCCATTGGAGAGAGATTAGATTGAGAGAGAAAATGGATTCTGTCTGAAATCCTAATTGGAAAAAAATCTAGGAGCTTCGTTTGTTGAAATCTGAATCGGATTATAAACCGCGCAATTATAAAGATGGCGACTCCATTGACGCCGGATTGCAACACCGTGACGGTGGAGGCGGTGGTGGTGTTGTGGCGGTAATGGCGGGACCGGTTAACAACCAGCTCGATCCGACTAACGGCTTACCGCGGTTGAATACTGCCGCTAATTCTCCTTGTCTCGGTTCGCCAATTCGAATATTCTTGTTCTTCCATAAAGCTATTAGGTCCGAGTTTGATGCCCTGCACCGTGCCGCCATGGCTTTTGCTAGCTAACTCCCACGCTGATATTAAACCCTTGCTGAAGCGCTACTGCACTTTCTTCGCTCAATTTACAAGCACCACTGTAATGCCGAAGAGATGAGAGAGGTGTGTGTTTGTGTTCATCAATTTGCTCAATTTGAATTTGCGTAACTGAATAAACCTTGATTCAGTAATAATTTCATTTTGCTTCGTTTGGAACGCTGTCATTTCAGCTATATCATTTTGTTTTTTTTTTTTTTTTTTTCATACTTACTGTAGTGGTTTTGTTGTGATGCAAAGTAAATTTTATTTGTTTAGGTAATTGGATGTCACGGTATGAATTGTTGTTGCAATTGTTAGTGGGAATTGCTAAGCTGCAACAATTGTTTTCCGGCTCATTTATGGGGCAGTAGTAGGATTTTATTTAAATGTGTTCATCAAGCTCTCAGCTGGTAAGGGCTTAAATGGGGGTAAAACTTGGAACGATAATACTTCATGTAAAGTGGTTTGAACCTGGGAGTGATGTTGAGGTAGCATCTTGTATGTGGATACACGATAGGAGATTAGGAGATTTAAGATTGAACCTGGGGAGAGATTTGAAAAAGAAAAGTTATCTGGATAGCTTCATTTCATTTTTTATGGGGACCTTTACGCATTTCTGATAAGATTATTTAATATTCATCAATTTCATTGATTGATGGTCAAGGAGGAACTAATCTAGGACCTTGGAGCTCTTACCCAGATCTCTTAGTCGCTATTCTTTGTGGGCTTTCGATTCTTATACTGTCTGGAATCAATGTTATCGGTTATCTATGAAACTAATTGATCTAATTGATATTGTGTTCAATTCAACAACAGAGCACAATATATATCACAACACAACCAATTGTAAGCTGTTGGCACTTCTTGAACATGCT